>PVJS01032490.1:0-22747 GCA_004027185.1 Glis glis | reverse complement strand
TTGTTGAGGAAGTCTTTACCTGTGCCTATGTGTTGAAGTGTTGGGCCTATGCCCTCTTCGAGTAGCTGCAAGGTCTCTGGTCTGATTTCTAGGTCTTTGATCCATCTGGAGTTGACTCTAGTGCAGGGTGAGAAAGTGGGGTTTATTTCTATTTTTCTGCATATGTTTAGCCAGTTTTGCCAGCACCATTTGTTGAAGAAGCTATCCTTTTTCCATTGGGTGTTTTTAGCCCCTTTGTCAAAAATCAATTGGCTGTAGGTGTGTGGGTTTGTTTCGGAGTCTTCTATTCTGTTCCATAGGTCTATGTATCTGCTTTTCTGCCAATACCATGCTGTTTTTATTACTATGGCTTTGTAGTACAGTTTGAAGTCAGGAATTGTGATGCCTCCTGTGTGGTTCTTGTTGCTGAGAACTACTTTGGCTATTCTGGGTTTTTTGTTGTTCCAAATGAATTTAAGAACAGATTTTTCTATGATAATTCACTATTGACATATAGCAATGTTACTAATTTTTGTATGTTGATTTTATATCCTTCAAATTTGATGAATTCATTTGCTAGTTCTAATAAATTTTAGATGGGGTGGGGTGGGATATTTGTGGTATATATATATAAGATTCATATCATCTCAAACAATGACAATTTGGCTTTTTCTTTTCCAATTTGGATGCCCTTTATTTCTTTCTCTTGCCTGATTGCTCTGGGTAGGATGTCTAGCACTATGTTGAATAAAGGTGGTGAAAGTGGGCATCCTTGTATTACTCCAAATCTTAGAGCATAAGCTTTTAGCTTCTGTCCAATAAATGGCCTTTGTTATGTTGAGGTACATTCCTTCTATATCTAATTTGGTCAGAATTTTCATCATGAATGGGTGTTGAATTTTATCAAATGCCTTTTCTGCATTTATTGAGATGACCATGTGGGTGTTATCCCTAATCCTATTGATGTGTTTTATGATGTTTATCAATTTGCATATATTGAACCATTCTTGCATCCCTGAGACAAATCCCACTTGATCATGGTGAATATTCTTTTTAATGAACTGTTGGATTTGGTTTGCTAGCATTTTGTTGATGATTTTTCCATCTGTGTTCATCAAAGATATTGTCCTGTTGGTGTGTGTGTGTGTGTGTGTGTGTGTGTGTGTGTGTGTGTGTCCTTATTTGATTTTGGTATTAGGGAATTCTGGCCTTACAGAATGCGTTTGGATGAATTCCTTCCTCTTCTGTGGTTTGGAATAACATGAGAATTGATGTTAGTTCTTCTTTCAGTGTTTGGGAGAATTTAGCAGTGAAGCCATTTGGTTCTGGGCTTTTCCTTGATGCGAGGCTTTTAATTGCTGATTCAATCTCATTACTTGTTATTGGTCTGTTCATGTTTCCTATTTCTTCATGATTCAATTTTGGTAGGGTGGGTGTGCATGCCCACGCGCATGTGTGTCTAGGAACTTGTACATTTCTTCCAGATTATCAAATTTGTTGGCATATAATTGTTCAAATTTGTTGGCATATAATTTGTCCAGATTATCAAAATTGTTGGCATATAATAGGTAAGGTCTTAACAACCATCATGTAACTTGTTTTCTAGTTTTGTTTTATCTCCGTTTTATTTCTTTTTCCTCCACTTACAGCCTTCCTTTGTGGTTAAGGAATTACTCTAGTAGTATGTTTTGATTCTTTACTTATTATTTGTGATGTATCTATTATAGATTTTTGCTTTGTGGTTACTATGAGACTTACAACAAACATCTTTTGATTATGACAAGCCACTTTGAAATGACAGCAACTTAACATGATTGTAAATATAAGAACAGAAATAACCAAATGAAAGAAAAAGAATATATACTAATAAGACAACTCTCCACTTCCACTCCATTCCTCTCCGCATTTTGAATTTTTGATATACCATTTTATATGTTTGTATATTGGCTATCTCTTAATATATCAATCGGTTTTATTATTTTTAATTATCTTGTTTTTTAGTCTTCCCACTAAAGGTACGAATAGTTTATGCACCACATTTACAATATTACAGCATTCTGAGTTTGTATAATTACTCCTACTGGTGAGTTTTATACTTTCCTATGTTTTCTTCTTAGTCACTAACATCTCTTTCTTTCAGTTTACGGAACGTCCTTTAGCATTTCTTATAGGAAAGGTCTGGTGGACATATAGTCTCTTGGTTTTTTTTTGGGAATGTCTTTATGCCTCCATTTCTAAAAGACAGCTTTTCTGGGTACAGTATACTTGGTTGACATTTTTTTCCCTTAAGTATGGTAAAAATCTCATGCTACTCTCTCCCCGCCTGCCAGGTTTCTGCTGAGAAGTCTGTGCCAGGTAAATTGGGACATCCATCTTGTTTCTTTCCTCTTGCATCCTTGAGAATCTTTATCTTTCACTTCTGAGAGCTTAATTACTAGATACCTTCAGGGTAGACTTGGTCAAGTTAAATTGACCGGTGACCTTTGACTTTGTACCTGGATATTTGTATCCTTTTCTGGATTTGGGAACTTTTCTGTTGTTATTTCTTTGAATAAACTTTTTACCCCTTTGGCATTCTCAAGCCCTTCTTGAACCTAATAACTTGAATATTTGCTGTTTTAATAGTGTCCCATAGGCTTTCTTCATTCTTTTTTCTCTTCCAACTGCATTTTCAAATAACCTGTCCATGTGTATGGGGTGTGTGTGTGTGTGTGTGTGTGCGTGTGTGTGGTACTGGGGATTGAACCTAGGGGCATTCTACCTTGAAGCTACACCTCCAGCCCTTTTTAGTTTTTGTTTTGAAATAGGGTCTCACTAGGTTGTTGGGAATCTCATTATTGCTGAAGTTGGCCTCAAACCTGTGATCCTCCTGTCTCAGCATCCCATGTACTTGGATTACAGGTGTGCTCCACCAAGCTTGGCTAAATAATCTGTCTTTGAGCTCACTAATTATTCTATTTGATCTATCCTACTATTGATGCCTTCTGTCATGTTTTAAATTTTGCTAGGTGTGTTTTTTAGCTCAGAATTTGAGTTTAAAAAATTGTAGCTGGGAGTGGTGGTGCATGCCTGTAATCTCAGTATCACCAAAAAAAAAAAAAGTTTCCATTCCTTTGTTAAGTTTCTCTGTTAGAGTATTGAAATGTTTCTTTGTGTTTTCTTCAGGATCATTGAGTTTCCTTAAAATAGGTGTTTTAACTTTTCTGTCTGAGAGCTCTCTTCTACTGATTACTACCTGGTGAGCTCCTGGTACCTTATTTTGAGTACTAGGTGAGGTTATAATTTCTTGAAAGCTCTTGATGCTTGTTTGTATATGATATCATCTAGGCATTCAAGAATTAGATATTTATTCTAATGTTCCTGCTCTAACTTTGTTTATGCCTATCTTTCCATATATTCTAAGTAAGCTGCTTATTTTCTCTGAGTGTGTAGTCACTTCTACTATGTCAGCATTGAATGGTACCCAGGTCCAGATTTGCCAGGAGTTGCTATTGGTGTGTTGTCACTGTTTCAGTTCTATGGGGCAACGCAAGCCCGGGTTTGTCCCTGATACACTCCTGATGCATTGTTCAGAAAGAAATAGGAGAGTGCCTTGGAAGAGTAGACTGTCCCCATAAACCTCTCCCTGAGACTAGGGTAGGCCCAGATGCCTCGTCCAGTTACTGGCCTATGGTCAGGCACTATAGGATTCTGCCTGGCCCTGGGCAAAGTCACCGTGGATGGACCAGCCCTAGACTCCTAGGTCACACCTGTGATCACCAGTGCCATCAAGCTGTGTCAGACCCTGAGCCCACAGCTCACCAAGACCTACCCAACCCAGCACTGGGGTGGGTCAAGGCCTATGCTGCTATGGGCTGCCTATTACTGAGATGGACTCATTGCCAAAGACTGCTGCAACCAGCCACGGGCGATGCTAGCTGGAATAGAAGTTCAATAGAATGGGGCCACATATCTCCCACAGCACTGGAGCTGCTCCAGAGGCTCCGTCAGCAGCCAAACCTGGGGATGGGGGATATTAAGATCTGCCCAGTGTTATGTTTCACAGGCCCAGCACTACATCCCAGGGAAAAAATCCTGTGCTTACTACCCTGTCCTACTCCCAGCAAATAGGGTCTTATACCACTTTACGCTGCCTGAGGTTGGGGTAGTATTGGTGAAAACAGTCCCTTGACCACCTAGGCTTACACTAAGCTGGGTTGTGCCTTGGTCTCATAGTGCAAGGACTTGCACAGGTTCATGGGTGCACAGGGTCAGTACTGCAGCTGGTGGTGATGCAGGCCAAAGCTGAGACCATCCCTCTGGGCTCAGTTCTCTTCTTGGTGCTGGGGCTGTTCTAGACCCCATCTGTGAACATTGGCATGGCGATAGCTGTGCTGCCCAAGGTTGGGGGAATGGGTGATAGAGACAGGTCCCTTGCTCACCAAGGCTGATGCTAAGCTGGGTAGCACCTGAGTCTTACAGCCACAGAACCTGCATAGTCTTGGGAGTAGGGTGGATGTGCCCTAGAACCGCCCCAAGGCTGGAAATGATGCAGGCTGAAACATGAGTCTGTCCCACTGGTACACAGGTCTCCACAGGACCTTCAGATTTAATGAGGTGCTGGGTTTCATGGCAGTGGGCCTCACACTGGGCTCCAAGACAAAGTGCTGTGCTAACTTTGGAGCCCTGCACCCCAGCAGGTGGAGTCTTGCTCCTTGTTCCGCTGTTGGAGGTTGGGGAGGAGTCAGGAGCCAGTCAGCCTGCTGGCCTAAGGCAGTGCTAGTGGCTCAGCTATTGGTCTGGTAGTAGGGTCATGGGGCTCTAGCCTGCTCTGATATTCACTGTGGCAGGCCTGGAACTGAGTTTCAGTCTATCTAGACTTAATTTTCTCACCCTCCTCAAACAAGAGGCATCACTTTCCATTCTGGGCTGTTTGGAGTTGGGGAAGGAGTGACCCAGGCTTCCTACACTCTTTCCTTCCTGCCTTCTTCAGTAATCTTTTTGGCTCATTATACCAGACTCAGACAGTATGGTTTCTCACTTGATTTTCTTAGCTCTTGTGAAGGCAGTTTGGTGTGGGAATAGCTGTGCAACTTGGTATGTCTGTGGGGAGACGATCACTAGAGGATCTTCCTCAGTCACCATCTTGCTCTGCCTCCAGCCCACATTCATCTTTATATTTCAAACTTCCTTATTTCCTGATTGAGATTCTCACTTCTTTTGAGGGAGTAAGCTTGAAGTTAGCCTCACTCCTAAGGTGATACATGAGCAGAGATATGAATGAAGTGAAGGAACAAGCTCTATGCATACCTGAAGGAAGAGTGTTTTAGGCAGAACAAGCATAAGATATAAAGTCCTGGGACAGGAGAGAAAGAGCAGAAACCAATGCGGTTGGAACAGGTTGACCAAGAAGAGAGGTGGAAGAGCTGAAGCCAGAGATGGAGGCTTTTGCTTTGGGTGGGATGGGGAGTCATTGGAGGGTTTGAATTGTGGAGTGATATAATCTGATTTGTGACTTAAAAGCATCTTTCTGAAGCTGAGCATGGTGGCACATGTCTGTAATCCCAGTACTTGGGAGACTGAGACAGGAAGATCCCAGGTTTGAGGCCAACCTCAGCAACTTAGCAACACCCTGTTTCAAAATACAAAATAAGGGTTGGGAATGGAGGTAAAATGGGTTCAATCCCCAACACAATAAATAAATAAATAAATAAATAAATAAATAAATGGAATCTTTCTGGCCTCTGCGTTTAGAAAAGAATGTGGGATGGCAAAAGTGACAGCATGCAGACCAGCAGGAGGAGGTTATTACATGATGTAGGGGGAGCGCACCAGCTTGGGAGCACTGGAGGTGGTGAGAAGTGATGGGATTTTGTATATGACTTGATGTTAGAGCCCCCAGAATTTACTGATGAATTAGATGTAGAGAATTAGAAGAGAAGAATGAATCATGACTCAAAGGATCTGCACCTGAACAATTGGAAGGATGAGAAGTGGGGAACATTGCAGAAGAAGCGGGTTGAGGGTAAATGGATACGGTCAGTTGGCAAGTTTGAGAAGGAAACATTCAGAGGCCAAGTGAAGAACACGAGGCAACAGTATCAGAGGCACCGATGGGGCAAGTGTGATGACTGAGTATTTATCACTAGGTTTGTTAATATGGAGATGATAAGTGCACTGACAAGAACTTTTTAAGTACAATTACAGGAAAGCCTGATTGGAGTGGTATCAAAAGAGAAAGAAAGGAAAGGAAATGTGGATCATGAGTATTTCAAAGAGTTTTGCCAACAAAGGAGAACAGAGAAATGTAGTTCAATAGAAATGAAGTCAGTCAAGGAACATTTTAAAAATCAGAATTTTTATTCTGATGGTAAATACCACAAAGAGAAGAAAAACAATTGATGACTGAGTAAGCAAGAGAGGATAGATACCTGTTCAAGTAGAGGAGTTGACCTTTGATCGAAGCACACACATTTGGTCCCTAGTAACAGAAGAGAAGACAGAATATGTGGGTATGGTTGTAGGTAAGTCAGTATATGTTATGTTAGGAGCTTGTAGAAGTTCTCTTCTGATTTTCCATGAACCAGGAAGTAATATCGTCAGCTGAGAAAGGCTGTGGAAAAGAAGAATAGGAAGGTTCAGGAGAAAGGAATGTTTTGTATAGAAATACAGTGCTCAATAAATATAAGTTATTATAATTAGTATTTAGTTTATTTTTGTAAGTGTCAGGTAGGAGGGGTAAGAGAGTTTTTATTATTTATTTATTTATTTATTGGTGGTACTGGGAACAGAACCCAGGGACATTCGACCCCTGAGCTACACCCCCAGCCCTGTTTTATTTTTTATTTTGAAACAGGGTCTCACTAAGTTGCAGATGGCCTCACTAAGTTGCTAAGGCTGTCCTTGAGCCTGTGATCCTCCTGTCTCAGCCTCCCAAGTACTGGGAGTACAAGCGTGCACCACCATGCCCGGCTGGGAGTTTTTAAAGTTCAAGGACAATTATCACCTATTACATGCAGACAGTGTTGCTCTGGTGACTTTTTCAAGAATGTTTTCTCTCATGAGAGATGAAAATACCTATTCAAGAAGTCTTGAATGTTAAGAATGCTACAGTATTTATGTGTGCAAATTGGTCTTAAAGAAGGGGAGATAATAATTTTAATCATCAAAAATGGCTTTATGGGAAACAGTATTTGAGTGAGGTCTAAATTAAGGGAAGGTAGGTTTTCTGTTGATGTATTGGTTGCTTTCTATGTGCTAGACATTGTGCTAGGTGCTGAAAGTACATTGTTTTATTTAATTCTAATACCTGTGAGGAAGCTGAAGCTCAAAGAGGTTAAGTAACTTGGCAAAGGTAAACCTACTGATAAGTGGTTTTAGACCCAGATCTAGCTGACAACAAATGCTTTTCCATATAGCACACTGATTCTAGGGAGTGGAAAGATAGTGGTATTGGGGTGGATATTCCAGTATAGGGAGTAAAAGCAGCAAGGAAAAGTGCAGAGGTGAGAAAAAGTAGGGAAAGTGTGTGTGTGTGTGTGTGTGTGTGTGTGTGTGTGTGTGTGTGTGTAGAGGGAAGTGGGAAGGAAAAGTAAGTAATACAGTATGACTTGGGCACTGTGTGTGTATGTTTGGAGGAGACTGCATATAGTGGGAAATAAGGCTGTAAATATAGGTTGTAAATTGATCACAGGAGGGAGGCTTCAAAGCTTATGTTAAAGAATCTGGACATTATTTTGCAGGAAGTAATCAGTTTTAAGGTAGGGTTTTCTTTTTCTTTTTTTTTTAATAAAACAGAAACACCCCTTACTATGTGAACATGTGGTCAACATTGTATTTTTCGTTTTGTTTCACAGTTGTAGATTCTTTTGGAAGACAGGACTATAGGAAATAAAAGTTGGTGATTGAAATTAGGTATTTGAGTGTAATTGTCAATTTTATATGACAATGTATAGGTGTGTGTAAGTATGTGTGTGTTACTGGGGATTGAACCGAGGGGCATTCTCCCTCCAAGCTACATCCCCAGCACTTATTTTATTTTGTTCGGAAACTGTCTCTCTCTAGGTTGCTGAGAGTCTTGCTATGTTGCTGAGGCTGTCCTCAAACCTGTGCTCCTCCTGTCTCAGCCTCCCAAGTACTGGGATTACAGATGTGTGCCACAACACCTGGTTTAGTGTGTAGAATTTATGATTATTATTTTGTGTCATGAAATTAGGAACACAATTATAGAATAGAATTATAGAATTATATAATAGTATTACTCTTTTTTAAAGACCAAATGATAGAATTTTAAAATTATGTTTTTCAGATACTGACCGAGCTTTATCATTACTGGAAGAATACTGCAAAAAATTAAGAAAACCAGAGGAGCAGCTGTTGAAAAATGCTGTTAAAAAGGTGATGAGTATCTTTAAGAGCAGCTTATTCCAAGCTTTGCTAGGTATGTATTACAAAAGTTATTTATCCTCTTACTGGTCAGAATTGGATTTAATGCTTTGAATAATGTGATCAAAGAAACTGATCTTAACAAAATTTCAAATAGAAATTGTTTTCCTTCATACTGGAAGGAAAGATTTGTTTGTCTTTCCCTTTTTCTTATTTAATGTTTACCTCAAATTGTTACAAAATAGAAATAGAATAAATATATTAAATATAATGTTTAATATAAATATTAAATTAACATTTTGTATAGGAAGAACAACTTAACAATTAGAAATCCTGAAGGTTTGTTGCAAAAGTTGATGACAAATATGCTCAAGAAAGAAGTTGCTTACTCTAGAGAAGGAATTGTCTAACACAAAAATGTTGGCTCACATTCTAGTCAGAATCAAAGAAAATTTTGCTTCCTCCTCCTCCTCCTCCTCCTCCCCCTCTTCCTCCTAAATATACTTTTATTGGTGCATTGTAACCGTACAACATATTGAAGTTTAGGGTGATAGAAACGTACATGCACAGAGCACCTGGTGCACTTCCCTCTGGATCCCGCCCTGCTCCCTCCCCCTCCCTGTTTATATTGAAATTGGTATTGATATGTTATGTACATAGGATTGTTTGAACTGTTTCCTTCATCAAATCTCCCTCTCTACCTCCCTCCCAAATTCCCTTCCACTATTCTACTGGTATCTCTCCTCATTTACCTGAAGTCTTTTTTCTTTCCCATTTTCTCTCTAGCTAACATATATGAGAGAAAATATATGACTCCTCATTTTCTGAGACTGGCTAATCTCAGATTAATATTCTCTGGTTCCACCCATTTTAATCTTGTTCTTCTTTATGGCTGAGTAAAATTCCATTTTGTGTATATACCAGTTTTATAACCCATTCATCTGTTGATGCATTCATCAACAGATGGTTCCATAGTTTGACTATTGTGAATTGTGCTGCTATAAACATGGATATGAGCCTGGTATAGTGGTGCACACCTGTGATCCTAGTACTTGGGAGACTGAGACAGGAGGATCACAGGTTCGAGGACAGCTTCAGAAAGTAGTGAGACTCTCATTAGCCTAGTGAGACCCTGTTTCAAAATAAAATACAAAACAGGGCTGGGGGTGTAGCTCGGAGGTAGAATGCCCCAGGGCTCAATCCCCAGTTACACACACACACACACACACACACACACACACACACACACACACACAATGGATATGCATGCATCACTATAATATTCTGACTTCAGTTCCTTTGTAAAGATACCTAGGAGTGCTATAGTCTGGTCATATGGTGGTTCCATACCCAGTCTTCTGAGGAACCTCCAAACTGATCTCCATAGTGGCTGTACTAATTTGCCATCCCATCAACAGTGTATAAGAGTTGCTATTTCCCCACATCCTCGTCAGCATTTATTATTGCTTGTATTTTTCATGATTGCCATTCTAACTGGAGTTAGATGGAATCTCAGTGTCATTTAGATTTGCATTTCCCTGATTGCTAATGATGTTGAATTTTTTTTCATACCTTTATTGGCCATTTGTATTTCTTCCTTTGAGAAGTGTCTGTTCAGTTCAATTGCCCATTTTTTGATTGGGTTATTTGACTTTTTAGTGTTAAGTTTTTAAAACTTTTTTTTTTTGTATATTCTAGATATTAGTTCTCTACCAGAGGAATAGCTGGCAAAGATTTTCTCCCATTCTGTAGGTTCTCTTTTCAGATTCTTGATTGTTTCCTTTGCTACACAGAAGCATTTTAAATTTAATGCCATCCCATTTGTTGATTCTCGTTTTTAGTTTCTGAGCTTTGGGAGTCTTAGTGAGGAAGTCTCTGCTAGTGCCTATATGTTGGAGAGTTGGTCCTACACCCTCTTCTAGTGATTGCAAAGTCTCTCATCTGTTTTTTAGGTCTTTCATCCATCTTGAGTTGACTCTTGTGCAGGGTGAAAGATTGGAGTTTACTTCCATTCTTTCTACATATGAATAACCAGTTTTCCCAGCACCGTTTGTTGAAAAGGCTCTTTTTATTCAGCATATATTTTTGGTGCCTTTGTAAAAAATCAACTGGCTTTATGTATGAAGATGTGTTTCCATATCTTATATTCTATTGCATTCATCTATGTCTCTGTCTTTGTACCAATACCATGCTGTTTTTATTATTATAGCTCTGTAGTATAATTTGAAATCAGGTATTGGGATGTCTTCAGAGTGGTTCATATTGCTGAGAATTGCTTTGTCTATTCTGGTTCCTTAGTTTTTTTATATGAATTCTAGGACAGTTTTTTCTAGTTCTGCAAAGAGTGACATTGGTATTTTAATAAGGATTGCATTGAATCCATATATAGCTTTTGGTAATACGGCCATTTTCATAATATTTATTCTGCCTATCCAAGAATGTGGGAGGCCTTTTCATCTTCTAAGGTCTTATTCAATTTCTTTCTTTTTAAAACAAACACTCTTGATTTTTTGTGCTTCTCTTAGGAAAGTTTATGATTCAGGATTGAAAAATTTAGTGATGAAAATTTCACTATTTCAGGATTCTTATCAATTTGTCATAAATCGAATCAAGCAATGTTTAACTTTATGTTTAGTGTCTTATTTATTAAAGATAATGAAAATAAAGTATGCAATTTATGTATGTCTTTATATATACATCTTTTGCATTTATGCAAATAGACAGTTTTTAATTATTTTCTTCACAGTATTCTAAGAGACAAAATAAATTAGCAAAAATATGTATAAATACTTCCCCCCCAAAAAAAAACTAACTAGATAATTTTTTTAAAACTCCATTCAACATAGCAAATTTTATTTTATTTATATATTTATTTGTACTTCTGGGAATTGAAACCAGGGCCTCACACATACAAGGCAACAGCACAGTGCATTTTAAAGAAACAACTGAGTCTAATAGACATTTTTATTACTTTTTCATACTGGTGGTTATTAATATAAAAAATCTAAAAATAAGAATTTATGAGATAATCTTGAAAAAATTTTATCCATATTTTTATTATAAATGTCTACATTTATTGATAAAATCTCAACTTATGGTTTGAATATAATTTAAAAAACATTAAATGTTGAAAAATTTAAAGCCAATTTATTGAGTAGGGATAGAAGAAAAAGCTATATAGGATTACTTTGCCTGTGGGTTAATTTCTTCAAAATATTCTATTGTGGCTGACAAGAATTAATGAAACAAATAACTATAATTGTCTTAGCTAGTATTAAATAAAACAACTATGAATGGAGTCTTACAGAATTTAAATAAACATTGTTTAGAGAACAGTATTTTAGAGAACATTTGTAAACCACAAATTTCTCAATTAAAAATGAATACTGTCATCTAGTTGATAGGGCCATTAACTAAATCACAATGTATCTAAATAATGTGTATGGCATCTTTAGTTAAGATGAGCTATATCTTTTGAGAGCTTGAGCTTTTGAGAACCTGATTTAGGAAGAGTATTATTGGATAATTTAGATAATTCTAGATTTTGATTTTGTAATTGTTTGATGACACCATTACCTAGGGAATAAAAAGACAACTGAGTGACAAGAATAGCATTTTGCCATTACTTTAAGTGAATGATAAATATCTTGGCTTAAAGCCTATGTGTAGTTTGAATCTCTCTAATAAAATGAGAGATAATAGTAATCTGTAAAAAGCTGTTATGTAAGTAATCCCAGTGCCCCACTTTGAATGGATAGATTTGCTTTAGCTAACCTTTTAAAGTCATTTGGGTATAAAATAGAGTGCAAATAATGAAGCATTATACATCAAAATATAATTTTCTATTGAATTCCATGTCAGAAGCTAAATACTGATTACTAATTTATTGTTATTGAATATTTGAGTGCTCTCACTGTGCATTTTCTTTAAGGATGCCAATGAAAAGCTATGTAGTCATGTGCACCTTGAACAAGACTTATATCTTCATAAAAGCATTGGATGGGAGCTAGTGATAAATACAGTATTTTTTATAGTCTATAGTTTGCTTTCTGTTTGAATCAACTCTCTCCACTCCACACTACTCTTTATGTTGTTTTTGTTGCAAATAATGAAAGATAGGGCTTCACCCATTGTTCTGATATTCAGGTAGAAAGTACATTGAAATGATACCTTGGATGAATCTTAACTAATGCGTAAATAAAAGGGAATTATAATGCAGAAAAGCCAACACAAATGGATAGTATTACTGCAGAATGTGCTGTAACAGTTACATGTGATCAGGAAACCAAATCCTCTTTTTACAGATGAAAAGCATCATTCTAAAAATAAATACTATCCTCTTTTGTTAGCCCTTCTTCATATGCTTTAAAAAAACCACCCAAAACAAAAAAACTAGTTGGTATAATTTTTGAGGACCAGATTCCTTCTACATAACTATGATTACAATTATAGTGTGGAAAAAAATTTAAATGAGTTCTGTGATATCATGGTAGAGGTAACAGGAAAGGCATTGTGCTTTTTCAATTTTTAAAAAATAACTCTGATAATAAAAGTAATATATATTCATTTTAGATTTTTTAAGTGAAGAAAGTAAAAGAATATAACATCCAGTGGTAAGATACACCATTTTTTATGGAAAATACAGGATATCTGATAAGCATGGAGAATGATGAACCGTTGCATTAACTTTCTTCCTCCTTACTTCTAGAGCGTATTATTTATTTTAATTTTCATTTACCAATAACAGATAGTGAAAAATGGTACCTTGAAAGTTAGCAATCGATGTTCATTAATGTACAAAGTAAGAAAAATACCTGAGCAATATGCTAGAAGCTACACATTTAGATGTGAGGCTTAGGGTGACATCTTGTGGTACTACTAAGGAAAACAATTTTTTCCAATGGATAATCACAGTTTTATGATAATTGCAATATTAACACTTTCCAGAGTTTGAATATATAAGTGAATTGGAATTCTGTGATGTTTTACAAATTAATTTAAATCTCTTTAATTTAAAATAGCTAAAGCATCCAGATTTTTCAAGGTATTCGTTCCTCACTGTGATGAAGGAGCAAGAAGGAATGTTTTTTATTATTTTTCTACTTCTCTTCCAGATCTACTTTGAAGATCTATATTACCACCATAATTATTTGTGAAAACTATTTAATAATATAATGGGTCCAGTTCATTTTCAGATATGTAAATCTTTATTTTTGTAACTTACTGAAAATCGTGTTTATCCTTTAGTCACTACTTGTACAAATATGGAAAGAACTGCATATAAATTTCACAGGTTTGCACCCCTTCTAAAATCTCATTAGCTTTGTTTATATGATTTATTTTGTTCTTTCACTGCCTTATTTGAGGGGACATTCTTTGGAAAGATGTAGAACAGGCAGTAAAGTGATGTTTTCCTTAAAACTCTCCTAGTAGTGACACCTTAGAATAGTGCTCACCCTATTTTATATAGGCTGTTAAGATTTACGTGTGAGACTTGGTGTTATAATAGAATGCTTTTTGTTTCCATAAGGCACAGCAGGCAACCTTTTGGATACTTGAGATTATTAGTAATAGTGGTGATATAGTAGATGTACTACATATTGAGATTTATCATCTCCTTGATGAAACCTTCTACCACCTTCCTACTTACTAGAACCTCTAACCTTCCCTTTCATTATGTCTTATAGCTGCTGCTGCCGCCTCCTCCTTCTCTTCCTCCTCCTCCTCCTCCTCATCTCATCCTCATCCTCAGGATTGAATCTAGGGTATTATGCATGCTAGGCAAGCACTCTATCCCTAAGCTGTATCTCTAGCCCTCTCATAGTCTTTTGTTCATATTACTATACTTACCAACCAGGTGTGGTGGTGCATGCCTGCCTGTAATCCCAGTACTTGGGAGGCTGAGACAGGAGAATTGCAGGTTTGAGACCAGCCTTGGCAACTTAGCGAGACTCTCAGCAGCCTAGTGAGACCCTGTTTCAAAAACAAAACATTTTAAAAAGGTATGGGGGTATAGCTTGGAGGTAGAATGCCCCTGGATTCATTTCCCAGTACCACCACCAAAAAAACAAAACAAAACAAAACCCCCCAAAAGTATCACATCACACAATAAGTTGAATATATTTCTGTCCCTTAATAGTCTGTGAGCAGTTGGAGGGTAGGGGTTATATCTAATTAACTTTCATGTTCCCCAGTATGTGGGCCTTTAATAATAATAGGCCTTTAACGAATTGTAATTTATTTATTCATCAATTATTTTTAAAATACTTGTTATATGTTAGACATTGTACTAGGCGATAGGGATACAATAGTCAACTATAGGGAACAGTGCTTGCTTACTCTCATGGGCAAGTGGAGGAAATCTAGTAGGGGAATAAAGGCATAATATAAGCAGTTAGTTAATTACCTAATTATAGTGGTTGAAAAGGCACAAAATAAATATATGTAAGAATTTTGTGACATTTTAGAGTTAAAAAAACCATATATTTTACCAGTATAGTAATTCTAATATAATATATTTATTTAAAAATAATATCTGTTTAAAAACATCATGGCTATTTTGGTCTTAACTCTTGATAATAATGTATACTTTTGCCACCTGACCAAAAGAAAGTCAAGGAATTTTATAAATTGTACTGAGTGTGAAGGACCAGAAAGTTATATTCTCTAAAACAGTGGTTCTTGGACCACCGGCAGTGTCTGTGAACTTTGTTAGCATGGTAAATTTTTGGGTCTCATACCAAACCTATTGAATCAGAAACTCTGGAAGTAGGGCTCAGCAAACAGTGCTTCAATAACTCTTCTGGGTGATTCTGAGGCATGCTGAAGTTTGAGAACATGTGTTCTAAATGGTCAGATATTTGTCCATTCAAGGAAAGTAATAATAGTATTTAAATATTATTAATAAGAAAAAATAAGACAGTGGTATTTCTTCATTCTTAGGGTTTTATAAGGATCTGATATAGTCTTTGAGCCATTATCATTCTGGGACATATCTTGAGTACTTTGAGAATCCATAAATTCACAAGTATCATTATGGGATCTAATTTTACTTTTATTTTTAATTTTACTTTTTTGCAGTACTGGGGATTGAACCCAGAGGCATTTTACCTCCGAGCTACACCCCCAGCCCTATTTTATTTTTTATTTTGAAACAGGGTTTCACTAAGTCGTGGAGAGCCTCACTAAGTAGCTAAGGCGAACGTGCGATCCTCCTGTCTCAGCCTCCCAAGTACTGGGATTACAGGCATGTGCCACCATGCCCGGCTTAATTTTCCTTTTAAATACAGTAGTATAACTGAAACACTTAAGTGATTTTTCCCCCATTGAATATTTGATAATATTTTCTACCTATGTTGTTATGGATAGCAAAGCTATATTAAAATGGGACTGTTGGGCCATGTGTGAAAGGCAGACTCACTAGGAAATGCTTGCTGCCACTCACAACCTTAAAGCATGTGCTCCAGTGAAATAAAAAAATTTCATGCTATGGACATTCAATTAAGTCTTGACTGGTTAAAACAAAGAATGTTAAGTTCTTCAATGCTAAGGTCTACCATGTTCGTACTTATTTGCCTACAATACTCATTTAAATAAAAGGAGAGCAGGCATTCCCGTTGTTGCAATTGAATAGTATATTCACAAGTACTTATGAAGTGTCTGTCTATTTATATAAAGTTATGCAGATGTCATGAAGACAAAATCTCTACCCTTAAGGAGCAATTGACATACATGTAAAAAAAGTACAAGATAGCATGTAATGGAGAACTAAACTCTGGGGGCTGGACTGAAGTGCTGCCGTAGTTCAGAGGAGCATGGGATTATTGTAGATTGGTGTTGCATTGAGATCTTTTATATAAAATGTAAATCTGAAATGAATCTTTTTGCGAATGGGATTTGGGTTACTAGAGAGGATAGAGAAGGACATTTCCGCCATCCATTCATGCATTTATTCATCTACAAGATATTTTTTGAACTCTGTGCCAAGCACTATGAT
Source organism: Glis glis (assembly GCA_004027185.1). Classification (NCBI taxonomy): domain Eukaryota; kingdom Metazoa; phylum Chordata; class Mammalia; order Rodentia; family Gliridae; genus Glis; species Glis glis. The sequence continues at coordinate 6,408 of PVJS01032490.1, read as the reverse complement.
ACACACTTGGGAGACAAGTATTAAGCAAAATTGCATAAATAGTTTAAAACTGTGACAAGTACTATAAAAGAGAAGTAGAGGATTTTATGAGTGAGAGGCTTAATTTAGCAGGGAATCAGGGAAAACTTTATAGGGAAGTGGCATTTGAAGTATTGAAAATTATACAAATTCATAAAGATCCAAAGGAGATTGAGAAAATGGATCTGATGGGAACAGGGGTTCAAAATTCTCTTGGTATTTATGTTTGTAAAGTGTTCTTTAGAAATTAGATAGGGTATTATATTTTTTTCAGGCTTTAATTCCTTAAGTTTGAAGGTAAACTTGGTAATCAAGAGGAGTATCATAACATGTGGCTCAAACAATTCTTCAAATCCCTCTGTTAAGCTGCCGTATTCTGAGTGTTATTAGTTGTGTGTTTTGTGTCAGGCGGGATCAGGTGTTTCTCATATTTGACACTGTGTTTGATGCCACCAAGAGAGCTGGATGTCATCCTTGGCTTTGGACTTTGTGTATTACTGCAAGATTTATGTCACCAGATGGCACCATTTAACTAAATTTATGTGCTTTGGATGCTTACAAGGCTGGTTGTTTCTAAATGAAGGATGCTTTTATTTGTGCTATAGCTGAAATAGGAAAAATTAATTAATTTTCATGGCATATGAGACTACTCAGTTTTCCTCTACCTCAGAAACAGTTCTCTGCTCAGAAGCCATGGAACTCCCTAGACTATATTAACAATTCCACGCATTCCCATGACTTAGAGATAATTATTATTTAATTTTGAGGGGGTACTGGGGATTGAACCCAGGGTCATTCTACCTCAAAGCTACACCCCCAGCCCTCCTTTAGTTTTTTTTTTTTTGGCGTTGCTGAGGATTGAACCCAGTTCAATTGAATCCTAGGCAAGTGGGCTGGTCTACTACTGAGCTTCATCCCCAGCCCACCTTTTTTATTTTTTTATTTTGAAACAGGAACTTGCTAAGTTCCTGAGGCTGGCCTCAAACCTGCGATCCTTCTATCTCACCTTCCCAAGTAGTGGGATTATAGGTGCCTGGCTTTATTATTTAGTCTTATATATTTTCCTAATTTCTAGTTTCTGAGTCCCCAGGTTCTAGTTCATATTGTTTCCAGTTTGCTGTCAAAATAATAAGCCTTCACAAAACCCTAAGACAGGAATTCTCTTTGGAGGACTGCATATATGCAAGTTAAGCCATCAAGTGTACCTAGAGCCACCACACTCCAGAAGGCATGGCAGTTCTTACAAACTGCCTCAATCATGAATCCCTAAAAATTTACAGAATTCTGAAATAAATCATATTGAATATTAAATATTGCTTTCAGAAAAGGTTTGAGTTTTTTTCAGTCACTTAAAAATAATTATCTCAGAAATAAGCTTTGTGCTTCAGAAATAGTTGCTGCAAGTGTTTTTTTGGAAGATGGGTCTAAGAGCTCTTCAACTGATCAAAATAGGACAATAATTATGAATGTAAAGATGAGTTTTAGATTTCATTGAGATAATACCATCAACAAATCCATTTATTTAAGGTGAAGAGCTCCATTTAGTAATTTTTCCAGCTACATGTTCTACTTTTTCATGCCACTTTCCTCACACAGATTTAACTTTTAACCAACATCTTTTTCTAGAAATATAGCCCTTCAAAATATAGAAAATAATGTATTTAACAGGGCTCCTGGTGAGGTACTAAAATTTTTTGGTGCAGGATACTTCCATTTCCTGAGTGTGCGTGTTTATAATTGTAACATGGAAGGGGTATACCAATGCATAGGCATTCTTTGTAAATATAAATGCATATGAAGAGGAACGGTGACTGCATATTGAATAAAAGATATAGGAAAATGGACGCTAATATTCTACATGATAATTTTATACTTCAAGTTTGAATTATTGTCATTATTTTGGACTTGTGGACAATCCAGTTTGTTGGATCATTTTCTTGATTTCCTTTCCAGTCATAATTTTTTCCTCCACTGTGTCTTAGTTCCCCATTCTTATATTTTGCTCTATATCTTATTATTATTAATACCTCTAAAAGCTTTTTTTTGTGTGTGTGTGTATGTGTGGTACTGGGGATTGAACCCAGAGGCATTCTACCTCTGAGCTAGATCCCCAGCCCTTTTTATTTTATTTCGAAACTGGGATTTGCTAAGTTGCTGAGGGACTTGCTAAGTTGCTGAGTGTCTTGCTAAGTTGCTGGCCTCAAACCTGGGATCCTCCTATCTCAGCCTGTCAAGTACTGGGATTATAGGTGTGCACAACCATAAAATCTTTTTAAACATCTCACTTTCTGACCAACACTCATCACCTCCTATTGTATTGATTTATTTCTACACACTCCATATTAGTCATTCTTTGGTCCCATGAGAACTGCTAAATCCTTGGCTCTATAGATTTTCATAATCTGTTAGCCACTATAAGTCTTCATGTCTCTCCCTACCCAGCTTAGAATGAGGATTCACTACTGTAATTACTTATTTGCATACATCTTCAAATTCTTTTTTGTTCTCTCCATTGGCAGGCTAAAACCAACCTCTGAATAAATCCAGTCTATCTCTTCTATTCTTGTACTCAGGCAGCCAAATGTGGCTGGAGAAATAGACACAACCTTGTTAACTGGTTTCACTTTAAATTTATGACCAAAATTCCTATTATATTTTCTTGTACAGCTCATTTTTTAATTCTCAAAGAGAACATTTGCAGCACTTCTTTCTCCTCAAATGCAATATACCTTACCTTCTTCAACATTAACTGCTGACCTTTCTTTCTACTTTACTGAGATAATAAAAACTATCAAAAGAGAAGTCTCTCATATTTTTGCCACTTAATCTACTAACCTACCTATATCAGCATCCATATACTCTTCCCCTTTTATGGAAGTAGATAAACTGTCTCTTCTCTTCTCTTATTTAAGGTCAAATCCTCCTTTTGGATAGAGTATCAATCAGAGTCCTGACAGGCAACAGGGGGCCTTCTCAAAGAGAGATTAATGAAAGATCAAATACAAAGGTATGGAAATAGTTGAGGGAACCAACTAGGGATGGAAGCACATGGGGCCTAGGAACAGAGAGAATTCTGAAGGAGCATGGGGAATGAGCTGTAAGAGAGAGCGAGAGAGCGAGAGAGCGAGAGAGAGGAAAATATGAGTGAACTATTGAATGGGTTGCCTGATAGGCTCTGACTTTAGGAATAAGAATATAGCCACTGGTAAATCATGACCAAGCATGGGGAGAGCTGGGGGGAATAAGCATCCTAATTCCTCTTTCTTCCCTTCCCTGATCTCCTGCTGGTGCCTCCCACTAGTGGACCCCAAGTGGAAGTCAGAGGACAAGGGAGTTAGATGATACAGGATGTTGAGGCCAGCCTCCCAGGCCACAAAGCAGGGTGGATAAGGGAAGAAAGAGGATCTGGAAGGGCAAATGGAGAAGATCTATGACAGATTCTGTTCTGATTTCTCCTCACTTATTCAAAGAATATGCTATTATAATCATTCTCTCTCTGTACAATTACTTTTTACCTTCCCATTCAACCATTTCCATTAGCACACAAATATCTCCTTTTTTTAAAGTTTAGAATAAGGGTTAAGAGTAGGGATTCTGGAGCCAGGCGTTGTGGTACATGCCTGTAATCTCAGTACTTGGGAAGCTAAGACAGGAGGATTGTAGGTTTGAGAAATCTCAGCAATTTAGTGAGGCTCTTCAGCAACCTAGTAAGACCCTGTTTCAAAACAAAAGAGAAATAAAATGGGCTGGGGGTGTAGCTTGGAGGTAGAATGCCCCTGGGTTCAATCCCAGTAACACACACACACACACACACACACACACACACACACACACACACGTATAAATTCTGTAGTCAGATTACCTAACTTAATATCCTGGCGTCTCTGCCATCTACTACTAGTGTGACTCTAGGAAAGTTTCATAAGCACACTGTGCCCCAATTTCCTGGCCTGTAAAATGTGGATGATAATGATAGTACTCACCTCATGGAATTGTGAGGATAAACAAGTATATTATTGCCTATTTAGTATCTTCTACTTGGATGACTATCAAGCATTTTAAAACGTAACCTGTCAAAAACTGGGCTCTCCTTCCCTCCCTTTTACCCCCAGTTTGCATCTCTCCTAGTCTTTGCTATCAGTAAATGTTACCATCATTTACCTAGTTTACTTAGACCAAGAACCCAGGAGTCATCACTGATTCTTCTCTTTTTTTTTTTTTTTTTTTTGTGGTACTGGAGATTGAACTCAGGGGCGTTCTACCTCCGCGCTATGCCCCCGGTCCTATTTTTTATACTTTATTTTTGAAACCGGGTCTCAAGAAGTTGCAGAGGGCCTCACTAGGTAGAGAGAGAGAAAGAGACAGGGAGAGAGAGAGAGCTGAGGCTGGCCACGAACCCGGATCCTCCGGTCTCCGCCTCCCAAAATACTGGGATTACAAGCGTGCGCCACCACGCCCGGCTCTTCTCTTTCTTTCATATCCCATTCCGATTTGTTTGAAGCAAAATTTCAAATTAAATCAAGAATTCTGCCACTTCTTACCATCTCCATCATGCCATCCTGGTCAAAGCCACTATAGTCTCTTCTTTGGTCTCCTTCAATAGCTTCCTGGCTGATAGCCCTTTGTTTTCCACTGATGCCCCAATCTGTTTTCTGTGTAGTATCTAGAGTAATGTTTTGTAACCAAAGTTAGCTTACCTTACTATTTTTAAAATTCCCCATTGGCTTCCTATCACTCTCAAAGAAAAACTCAAAATCCATATCATGACTTTAAGACCTTAGATAATCCGACTCCTGGCTGCTCCTCCCCCTCCTGCTGAGCCTCTGCATTGCTCACTCCTCTCCAGTCACCTTGGTCTTCAACTTTTCCTTGAACAAGTTTTTCACTTCAGGCCATTTTTACTGTTTTCCTTGCTGTTTCACTTCCTCACTAGCTTAAGTCCATGCCCAACTACCATCTCCTCAGGTCTTGACCGTTCTGTCTAAAATAGCCACCTTTCCCCATTATTCATTTTCCTCTTATTTTAGTTAATTTTTCTTTATTGTGCTTATCAACATATTTTTATTTGTGTTATTTGTGGTATATTCTTTCCCAACTATAATGCAATATTCTTGAAGGCAGACTGGTTGTTCTGTTTACTCTTTTAATCTTAACACTTAAGAGAGTTCTTAGAGTATTATAAAAGAAGCTAATATAATTTGTTAAATGAGGGAAGAGCTAATTTACTCCAAGTTGTAGACTTTTAAATTTTGATTTTGATGAGATGACTGCATTAACGTTTTATTTGTTTTTGCTTTTTCCTTGAAATAAAAAACATTAGATTCTTAGATGAAAAGTACTGTGTTGAAAATGATATTCATTTAAAAAAAGATTCCTATATGTGCAATAATTTATACTTAATACAGTGGGAGTTTTGCATTATTTTCAGGGTCTTTGTGCTAAAAGCTCAGGGCATCAGAGAATGCAATTTATAAGGTCAGAAAAATACCTTAGTTAATTATGCTAGCAATCTCTTAGAGCTTGCTTGGATGCAACAATCAAAATAACATCATTTAAAATTGGTGGACCTGGAGGGATCCAAGATGGCGTCCAAGGGAGACACCACGCTATGATCTCTCTGAGACGCACACCTCATTCGCTGTGAAAGCAACCTCTCCACAGATGAAAAGCAACACAAACTTGAAATAAACAACGAAAAGTTTGAAACGCGACGAAATCAGAGCCAGAGGACAAAACAGAGGAAAGTAAAAAGCGCCAAACGCCTTACCTAAGGGAAGGCGGCAGCGCCATCTTGGCCGGACCGCTCTGGCCGCTACCGGCATTGCGGCTTCCACGCGCCGCTGGCAGAGAAGCCAGGGACTCGTGTGAAGTTCAGCAGCTGCAGGTCAGCAGAGACGAAAGTGAGCAGCGGCTCTTCCACACTTGAGAGACCAAACGGCAGCGGCGACAGCGGCTGAAGCGGCTGCAGCGGCGCCACCTCGGCAGGACTTTACCGGCGGCCACCAGCCTTGTGGCTTCCACAAAAGACCAACGGAGACGCCAGCGACCTGCTGTGAACCCAACAGCAGCAGAATAGTAGCAGAGAAGCCGAGCAGCGACTCGCTCCACGCGCGACACGGACCCGAACTGCTGTGTTGGCAGAAGCGGCAGCGGCGCCATCTTGGTCAAACCGCGCCAACGGCTACTGGCGCTGCGGCTTTTGCAGGCCATCAACAAAGCCAGGGAGCTCTTCTAAAACCAGCACTGCAGAGCAGCAGCGACAAAAGCGAGCAGCAGTTCGATTCACACTCGGCAGAGTCCCCAGGATCTGGAGTCCTGACCAGAACCTGCGGCAGCGGCTGAGCCCATCCCCCACCCCTGAGAATAAGAGCAGCGCTCAACGAGACCGTA
>PVJS01032489.1:0-22743 GCA_004027185.1 Glis glis | reverse complement strand
AACAACAAGAAGAAATGTGCTTTCAAGTCCATCTGTAGAGCATTGCTAACCTTGGATCCAGATTTAATTATCTTTATGGCTTTGAAAGTACATGTAAGAGGCTATGACAGTAACCTTACTGTAAGATTATCAAATGGAGGTGAGGGCATATGAACCATGGCTGAAAGCCTGTCTCTTCGGATGGATCATTTTCAAAGTCTGTAACCTATATTCCTTACACAGATTCTTTTTAAAAGTAATTTCAAAGAATGTAATTTCAAACAAACATGAGATAACCGTGGACATATTTGATAACACCAAACTGCCATATACAACTATGAGTTTTAAGTAAACATAGTTCCTTGAACATAAATACTTAATCATATGGGCTATGAGAATATATTAACAATCTCTGAGGACATTTAGATACAGCACTAGATAAGGTAGAAATTAAGCTCACAGACATCTCGAACAGATTAGCTTCATCCTTTACAGAATTGTTGATGGTCCAGTTGATATTCAAAGATAATTTCCAGTTCAGATCTTGAAATAATGTATATGTTGTCAATGACACTATGGCTTTCAACCTTCTTTCTTTCCCAGTCCCCCCCATTAGCTCCTGTCCCTTCCCACTACCCATCTCCCCTATAGCTACTATATTAATTTTTTGTCATTTATTGTATGTCACAGACCCTCTTCCTCTTCAACTACTTAAAGAAAAATCTCTCAGGGCAATACTTCTTGACTTTCCCTTCTAACCCTTTCTACTGTCTCTGCCTTGGAAACTCCCTTGCATTCTCTCTTTAACCCTTTTCTATTGATTAAGCTGTCATATCCAATTAAAATTGTCAGCTCCAATTAAATCCTGGCAATTACAACTGTCAAATGTTATAAGAAAATATCTTTATTTCCATTTTTACCTCCCCAGTTAAAATATTTATTTCTTGTTGCTCTTTTGAAGTTGTCGTCGTTGTTGTTGTTCTTATTGGCTCTAACTTAAAAATTTCCCTGCCCTAAACCATTCATACACCAGGAGCAGATTAATTATTCCTAACGCATAGGTCCATCATCATTTGAACAAAAACTACCTGGATCTGAAGTACATATTAGTAGTATAAAATCAAATATATCCACAATGTCACTTCAAGCCATTTACTTTCCTAACCTATCTTCTACTACAGCCTGTACATGACCCACACTCCAGAAAATGAGAAGCTATGGCTCATGTATGTGGATCAAACTTTTTTCATCTCACTCCTCCAAAATATCCACCTTCTCCTATCCTAATAATTTTTATCTAATATAATTAGCACTTCCGTGATGAATTTTTTTTGCCTCTTTCCAGTCTGATGTGGGCTATCTCTTTCTCTTATATATCTGTAACATTATTCTGATTTCTCTTGTAGAGCACTCATAATGGCCTATCTTTTCCTATGAGTATTTGCTCACATATTATTTCCTTTTCCAGAATATAAACTTCCTAGGGAGGGAAACTGCTCCAATAGACAGCGATTTCAATGTAATAAAATTGTCATCCCACACAGGGAATAACATGGTGCTTTGTCATGTTCTCTGAAACATATGAGTTCAGAGAAAGGGAGGGAGTACTTGAATAAGCTTCCATCTTTTCAACAAAAGTTGATCATATAGTCATTTATAGAATTTTTTGCCAATGATGTTTATTGCTTACAGGACCAAATTCAATTATCTTATTTTTAGTGAAGGTTGTACTTACTTACCAAACTTTCCCATCATTACAAATTATAACATTTTTCTTAAGAACCCTCTACTTTATCAAGTGAGTCTTCTTGCATATTCAGATTTTCTGTCTAAAATGCCTCCTATCCTCCAATTGATTATGTCCTATATATTTGCACCTCAAATTCTTAGTCCTCCCGTGGCGTGTTTCCAAATCATTCTGGGCAAGGTTTCTCTCCTCGATAGTCACAGAAACTTACTATTTACTTGGCATTTAATATATTAGTTCGTAAAAATTTTTGAAATGCCTATAATGTTATAGTAATGAAAAAATGTATGTGTCTACTAAAAAGGGGAGGGAACACTGTTACAATTAATATTCTTTCAAGCCCAACTGTTAAAAATTAGTCTCAAAACTATTTTTTGTTGCATCTGAATACCTAAGAAGCAAAAGTTGAAGCTGTTTAATATGATGCTAAAGATGTTAATATTCATTACTAACATTATGATAAATTTGATAATGATAATTTAATTAATGATAATGATAATTATGATTCATGAAAGGCATTATTTCTTTCTTTCTTTATTTTTTGCAGTACCGGGGATTGAACGCAGGGGCATTCTACCTCCACGCTACGCCCCCGGCCCTATTTTTTATACTTTATTTTGAAACCGGGTCTCACGAAGTTGCGGAGGGCCTCACTAAGTAGAGAGAGAGAGACAGGGAGAGAGAGAGAGAGAGAGCTGAGGCTGGCCGCGAACCCGGATCCTCCAGTCTCCGCCTCCCAAAGTACTGGGATTACAAGCGTGCGCCACTACACCCGGCCATGAAAGGCATTAATAGAAAAGAGCTTTCTTTATAAAAATATTTTGTTTGGGCATATTTAGTATAGGTGGAAAATCGATACCCATATAAAAATATTCTGTATTAAGTGAAAAATATATGACCAGAAAAATGGAACCAAAACTACCTGTGTTACTATACTCAAATAGAAGTATATTTATTGTTTCCAGTGTTTCATTAAATATACTTAAGTACCTTAAATTTTAATATTCACACACCACCTAGTAAAAAGCTCCCCACCCCCCACTTAGATAAACCTCAAAGGAAGTATCACCAACATTTCCAATTCTATAAAGTAGGAAATGACCATGACTTTTGAAGATACTGTTCTAACAGGGGTAGCCAGTGTGATCACTTTGTATTTAGTAATATATGGAGAATTGAAGAAGGACAAGCCATGGCTCATCAAGGGGACCACAACAGAGCTGGGAAAATGGACTGAACTGCATGACTGTCTCATTTTTCTGAGTCCATAAAGCATTTTGTGTATCTCATTCACAGTATTTCTGTGTTTCTCATACACACACACACACACACACACACACACACACATATATATATATACACACACATATATATATATGAGATAGTATATTTTATATATGAGATAGTATATAAATGGATAGTATAATTTGATATTCTCTGTCACCTTTGTTAGAGTCTATATTTTTTGTGGGCTATATCTATGTCAAATTTAACATTATACACCTAATAGCACTTAGTGAATTATTTTAAGATGTACATAACAGAATAGCATCTCTACAGACACTGTTAACCTGATATGAATCAAATGAACGTAACTAAGATGGTACTAGTGATGCCTTTCTCTTCTTTCAAGGTAGCAATATGATTTTGTGGTTACACAGGAATATTTTTGAGCTGATGTTCTTCTTCAGTTTTTAGCTTTGAGGACTTTGTGCCTCACTCTAAATGACGATGATACTTAGGACAGGTGGAACAATAACCCCATCCACCACTGTGTAGATGTCCCAATCCCCAGACCTGTGATTAGGAGAGTCCTTTCAAGTGGAAGAGGAGGGCAGGAAAAGAGATCAGTCAGAGAGATTTGAAGTGCTATGCTAATAGTTTCATGATTTGTTATAGCAGCTGAAGGAAATTAATACTATACTAATGGGTATGAAACACGCAGGTGGCCTCTAGAAGGTGAAAAAGGTCAGGAAATCTATTTTCCTGTAGCACCTCAAGAATGAAAAGGTCCTGCCACCACCTTACCTGCAGCACAGGGAGGCTCATTTCAGCCACATGAACCACTCTGTCTCAAGACAGTCTATCCTGAGGGAGGGAGAAAGAAAATCTTATTCACTTATGCCCTCCTGCTAATAGTCAAAGGTTCATCCCAGACTGCCACCTACCCTACAACTCCAGATCGTACTTATAGGGAACGTCATCAGACTGTCCTGCATCTCAAACCACAGTGACTTCAAGGACATCCTAGAATGGAAGATGCATGTGGCACAGGCAGTGCCAGAATATACGCACATGAACTTGGAAGCCTTCAATGGCTGGATGAATGAGTGATCAACAGCCCCAGAGATGGGGGCAGATGGCAGCATCTGATGAGGTACATTACAGGAATCTGATACCCCCTGCCCCCTGCAGTCTTCTAACTAAACAGTCACTTGGAGTGATCATTGTAGAAGCTAAGTTAATACCATGTCAATTTTCAATAGCCTCCCACCATGTTTAGAACATAATGCAAACTTTGTCATGACACCAGACAACCCTCCAGCCACATCTCGTTTTTGCTTATTTTTCTCCAGCTGTGCAAGTTTCTTTGCTATTCTTCAAATAGGCTGAGCTTCTTTTCCATCTCAGCAACTGAACACTTAGGTGGACCCATTCCTGGAAATACTCTGCCCTAAGATGTTTAACTTGTGGTATGCATCCTTCAAAACATCTGGTCTTTTATCAGATGTCACCTCTCAAGAGATGCCTTCTCCATCTCAGTGTGTCCACGTCTTCCTGAAACATTGTATTTTCAATTACCTCTCTTGCTTATGTTATAATAAGTCAGTAATTGAAAGTATATTATGGGTGCAATTGTTTACTACTCTTCCTTTCTCTACTAGAATGCAAACTCCATAGGGCTGGGATATTAGTGTGTGTGTGTGTGTGTGTGTGTGTGTGTGTGTGTGAACAGAAATTGAATCTAGAGGTGCTCTACCACTGAGGTACATCTCAGCCCTTTTTATTTTTTATTTTGAGACAGGGTCTCACTAAGTTGTCCAGGCTAGCATCAAGCTTGTGATTCTCCTACGTAGCTGGGATTATAGGTGTGCACCACCACACCTGGCATTAACTTGTTTTGTTTCCTAATATTTTAGTATCAACTGAAACATGGTAAACACTAGATAAATAGTTGTTGGATAAATGTGGTCTTGACTCAAGAAAGACCATTTCAAATAACCTTTTGTGAGAAAAGTTTCTCTGTGATACAGAGATTGAAGGATTCAAGGAATCTTAACAGATTCACATCCTTCATCATCTAGCAGGCATTCATGCCATGCCAAGCTTTGAGTGTACACTCATTATCATGTGCTCTCTCTTCTCCTCTATCAGCAAAATATTGAAATATACCTTTTGATTAATTCGTAGGAATATATATGCACATTGAAAAAACTGAAGATTGAAATTAAACTCCTAAGTGTTTTTTTCAGTTGCTTTCTAATATTATATTATTTATATGATATATTGAATAGATAGGTGGAAATACTGGTTTCATTAAATTTATTTATTTATTTTTATACTTTTATTTTTGCAATACTGGGGATTGAACCCAGGGGCATTCTACCTCCAAGCTACACCTCCAGCTCCATTTTTTATTCTTTATTTTGAAACCGGGTCTCACTAAGTTGCGGAGGGCCTCACTAAGTAGCTGAGGCTGGCCGCCAACCCAGATCCTCTGGTCTCAGCCTCCCAAGTACTGGGATTACGCGTGTGCCACCACACCCAGTTTTACACTTTTATTAGTGAATTATAGTCTCACATCATAATGTAGTTCATAATGATAGTGACAAATCTAAGGTAATGAGTATTTTTAAATTATAAAGGCAAAATGTCTAGGAAGGAAAAAAAAAATAAAAAGTATATATAAGACAAATTTTTGATAAATATGCTGATAACAAAAACAAAGAACAAAGTTCCATATTACCCCCCCCAATTATTTGGTTCAATAATTTTACTCTGTCCTCAACAATAATATTTTTTTTTCGGTACCGGGGATTGAACCCAGGGGCGTTCTACCTCCGCGCTACACTCCCGGTCCTATTTTTTATCCTTTATTTTGAAATCGGGTCTCACGAAGTTGCAGAGGGCCTCACTAAGTAGAGAGAGAGAGAGAGAGAGAGAGAGAGAGAGAGAGACAGAGAGAGAGAGCTGAGGCTGGCCGCGAACCCGGATCCTCCGGTCTCTGCCTCCCAAAGTACTGGGATTACAAGCGTGCGCCACCATGCCCGGCTCAACAATAATATTTATAAAATTACCCTAAATGTGTACATCAGTTTACTGTTCCCAAGGCTAATGTTCATACGTTACTTCATATGGTGCATACACACACACACACATGCACACTTTGTATTACAAAACACTGGCGTGGCTATTTTAATTTTAGAGATGCAGGTGTTGATCCTTAAGGATACCTGACTTGTCCATGGTTACACAGGCTTCATCTAGGACTTAAAATCAGGCTTCCTAAATGCATGTTCCTTTCATTTCTTCAAGTAAGTCTTTAACTTTTAATTTTAGGAATTATAAAGAGTTGTAAAATCAAAATTGAATCTTAGTACTTCCTGCTGATCAACTGGCTGTGATTTTCAGTGAAAGCTGTTACATTCACAGGGAGTTTAAGAACAAATATAAATGAAAGAGAAAGCCCTATTCACGTCTTTGATTATAACATTAGGGTGGGAAAGAGGAACATAACTAAACCCAGTTTTTATTTCAAGTTGTCATTTTAAAATTTATTTCCTCTTTCAATGGATTAAATGAGTAGAAATCAGACCCCTTGGCTATGACTTCAATTTTTTTTTCCATTTAAAAGGAAATAACCTGTAGAGGGATTTTTGTTTATTTAAGAACGTAGCTATAGTAATAATATAACATTCTCAATCCAAACCGCTAAGAGAAGAGCTTGATGTGGTGATGCAGCATGTTCTAAGGACCTTTACATGGTCTAATTGAAGAAGCGCTCAGATGCGTGACCCAGAAATTCTGTATCCATTTCTAAGAAATCCTCATAGAAAATTTACATCCTTTCAGGGGAAGGAGAACCTCTGTGCACGTCACTTGTGCTTGCAGTGGCTGCCAGCAGTCTGGGAGGCTGCCATTAATGAGGACCCCTGCTGTTGCCACACAGGGTGATCTATCACCTTCACATCTCTAAATGGGAGGAGGTCAGATCAGACGGAGGAAGCCATTCATTCAAAGGTGGCATTTTTCCTTCCGCAGCCAGCACTTTAAAATATAGTAATTCATACTTAATTAATGGCTGTCTTTTGTGGCATTATGGCTCTGTTCATTGGGGTTTACAATGCAAACTGCTACTTTCTGATATAATTGTTCAGTGATATTACCATCAAGGTTAGAAAGGTCTTGCTGCAATTAAGTGTATTTCTTCAGTAAGGTCTCTGCTCCCTTACTGAATAAATCTGCTAAAACATCAAGGTTTATTCAATGGCTAAAGGCTGGGGAGTGGTATGATTTAAAACAATATGCTACATATTACTGCCTTTCTAAATTCTAATTTACAGCCAGTGACATTTGTTTATCTATTCTCTTTCATTAACATTTATGAAAGCATACAAATATTTTATGGCCCTAATAGATGAGATACTTAGCAATGCGTTATTGGCTTTTGTTATCTTTACAAGGCAGCTCAATAATAAATAGTTGAGGTGTTTAGAATGTAACACCAAACCTGGTTTTACTAGGACTGTGTTTTCTTATCTCTTAGACCTAAAATTTATAGCAATTGGAAATAAGTTTATCATTCAGTGGGAATATACGTCTTGGCCCGAGAGATGAAATTTATATTCTGCATGATTTTTAGGTATGCCATCAATTTTAGGATAAATCTGATGAATAGCAATGTTTCTTTGAGAACTCAAATAATTATGAATAAACAAACATTGCACTCCTTTTTGTAGTCTAATACTATGCATTATGGTTTCAGATATTCTTTCTGGTTATTGCATTTTAATATCTTTTCCTTAATATAATATGATGGTTCTTCCTGAGCATATATCCTCTTAGAAGCACTATCATTTCTCTTTAGAGACAAATTATCATCTAGACCCATGCAGATTGAGTGGAAAAACATATGATTACACACTTATTACCTCTCATAAAAATACTCAGAGCATTGTTGTTAGATACAGGTCTGCCTGATTCCATGTTATGGCCACCACACAATATTCCAGCTGTCCATAAAGAATTATAAAGGTCTTCACTTTTTAAAAATTTAAGTTTTGGATAAAAATAATGAACGATAACACATTACAACATTAAATTAACTCCGGCCATATTGCCAGCTTTTCATTGCATCCATAACAGTCTTCCTCATTCCAGCACTTCACATGCAGAGCTGTTGTCAGACACTCAATCCAGACTAGACTGACAATGGCTGACACCAGGGAGCACTCTGGTGGTTCTTAGCCTATTTTCTTTTAGAGATGCCCTAATTTTTAAGAAACTCCAAACTAATCTATATACTTTTCATGGTTTTTCATACCATATTAGATGTTTGCAGATAAATGTTTTTAATACAATAACTTTCCTATTAACAATAGACATTTTGGGCCTGAAATTCAGCCTACGTTCCTTCTGAGAAGTACACTGACTTACGTACTAAAGGATATGGCTATAACACTAAAGAGTGAGAAGCCTTGTCCTTACATCAAAAGATTGAATAATGGATACACATTTATTTGCTCTCAATTAAAATAAGTAGATTAACATGTGTTGTAATCAATTTTTATGATACCAGGTTTAATTGACCTTTTAATTAACTGAAAACTACATTCATTTGGTGTTTCAGTTGCTGCATTTGCCCTTATATTTCGTAACTAAACATTTCTTTTGGAATAATTGCAAAAAGGTTGCAAAGATTTTATATATGACCCTCACACAATTTCCCCAGAGTTAACATCTTACACTAACACAGCACATTTGTCAAAACTAAGAAACCAATCTTGGTACATTACTATTACCTGAATTCTAGATTTTATTTGGATTTCAACAATTTTTCCACTACTATTTTTCTGTTTCAGGATCCAACCCAGGATCCCCATTGCATTTAGTCGTCATGGTTCCTTTCGAATACTCTATAGACTGTGATAGTTTCCAAGATTTTTGTTGTTTTTGATGACCTTGACAGTTTTAATGAGTACTAGTCACATATTTTATAAATTTTCTTTAATTGGGGTTTGGATGATATTTTCCTCATGATTACCCTGTGGTAATTTATTTTATGAACAAATATCTCAGAGATGGAATGTTCATCTCATCACAATATATAAGGAGTATATCATATCACCATGACACTATCAGTGATTGGTTTTTTTTTTTTTTTGGTACTGAAAATTGAACCCAGGGGTGTTCTTCCACTGAGTTACATCCCTGGCCCTTTTTATTTTTTTATGTTGAGACAGGGTCTCACTAAGTTGTTGAAGCAGGCCTTGAACTTGTGATCCTCCTGCCTCAGCTGTTCAAGTACTGGGATTATAGGCATGCACCACCTACCATGCCTAGCTGCCAGTTATCTTAACCTTGATCATTTGGCTAACGTAGTACTAGGAATGCCAGAATTCTCACTATAAAGGTATTATTTCCCTTTCCATACTCCATTATTTAGAATTCAGTAATTAAATATACCCCATACTTTAGGGGTGGGTTAAATTCTACCTCCTAGAAAGGGAGGGGTTTCAAGAGTACATAATAGATTATTTTAAATCTTCTATAAGGAAGATGTGTCACTTCTCTTCTCTTTTTACAATATATATGGTACTGATTATAGAATCACTGTCTCATACCAATGATGTCTGCTCCCCAGAAGTGATTGTCATTTGCTCACACGAGTGATCCACTCACAAAACAATTTACAATAAAAGTTACCAATTACTGGCTAATACACCTTTCCTGATAGAAAGGAAATATATTTTTCCTCTTTAACTACTAGTTTTCATATTTTAATGCATAGAATTATAAACACAAAAATATTATGAGACCCACTTATAACCAGAAAATCATGCTATACTTGTTAAGCATTTTTATAGTCCTTTGTACAGTTAGCATGTCTTATCATCATTTTTTATTAATTGTTCCTCCTTCAAAGATACCCTGTGAGGCAGCTCTGGGCATGAATAACACAAAGATATGCACTTGGCCTGCTCCTCTAAATCCAGGTGAGTTTACTCTGATCCTAAGTTTCTCCCTTAAGCAAGTTTAAATTAAAAATAAAGTGAATTTAGGAAAACCAAAATACAGAAAATTTATCAAATCCTTAACTTGGTATTAATATACATACTACTGGAATCTAATTTAGTTTTATCAATTTGGCATTTGCAGTTTGTTCCTTTATTTTTCCATTCCATCACTTTTCAGTAGAGTACATGTCAAGCCCTCTGCTGGGTGCTGGGGATGCATGTAGAGAGGACTGTCTCTACTTGTAAGAAAAATTATTACATAGTATGAGTAGACAATAAATCAATAATAATTTGACAGTGTATATGTCCTACTTTCAGAAAAGAGGTTGCTTGTGGGGCACAAAACCAAGAGTTTCATTTCTCCTGGAAGTTCATGGAAAAAATCTCAGAGGAAGTAACGTTGAGCCTTAAAGGGTACTTTAACCAAAAGGACAAAAAAAAAAAAAGTAGAGATCCTTGGTAGGGAAAAAATAGATACAAAGGTCAATAATATTAATAGAACAGCCCACTTTCAGGGAAATGCAAGCAACTTTTCCATGACAGAATGTGCATGGGGGCTGCAGATAAGTAGGCAGAGGAAGAGAGCAGTGGGGAAGAGAGGGTCCAGGCTGTGGTGGGGGATTCCTTCTTTAACCTCAAGGCTAAGGAAGCAGGAGAGTTGCATAATAGGATTTGTATATTTAGGGAACAGTTAATCTGGCACAGGCTCAAGACACAGGGGCTGGTAGAATTCCACTGCAGAAGAGAAAGAATGAGAAAGAATGGTTCTATTATCAGTATCATATATATTTTGTGCCCCACTGATCATAGCAGTGAGAATGGAGGTGGGTTATTTCGTAAGTTGTTTCGAAGACAAATTTGATAGCACCTGGTAAACTGGTTACATTTGAATAGTGAAGGACAGGTTTCTCTTTGGACAAAGCTTGGGTAGAAGGAGGGTGAGCAAGATTAAGTTTGTTTTGGATAATAAAGGTGACTCAAACTTGCCCTTGAATATAATTAATGGCAATTGTAGAGGAATTGTCTCCAAATTATGAAAGTTAATTTGTTCTTGAAAACCCTATTTAGGGCAAGGTATAAGAAACAGTTTAAAAAGTATTTGTCAGCTGGACGTGATGATGCACACTTGTAATTCCAGTACTTGGGAGGCTGAGACTGGAAGATGGCGGGTTCGCCGCTAGCCTCAGCTACTTAGGGAGGCCCTCCGCAACTTAGTGAGACCCTGTTTCAAAATAAAGAATAAAAAATAGGGCTAGGGGTGTAGCTCGGAGGTAGAATGCCCCTGGGTTCAATCCCCAGTACTGCAAAAAAAAAATTAAGAATAAATAGAAAGTATTTGTCATTTAAAATTTCAGTACACAGTAATATATATACATATACGTATATATTCAATATTTCTGTAATTTAATCTTCAAATACTCCCCCTCAAGAAAAGAAAATTAAGAACCATGTCAATAGAAATCAATAAAAGACACATGAATGATGTACAAAATTATTAAAGCTATAAACTTCCAAACAATGTAATAATTTGCAGGGTACAATACAAAACAAAAATGCATGCATCTTTTTACAAAATGCAAGAAGAGCATGCTGTTAATGGTACTGACATAGCCGGGCGTGGTGGCGCACACTTGTAATCCCAGTACTTTGGGAGGTGGAGACCGGAGGATCCGGGTTCGCGGCCAGCCTCAGATCTCTTTCTCTCTCTCTCTCCCTGTCTCTCTCTCTTTCTCTCTCTACTTAGTGAGACCCGGTTTCAAAATAAAGGATAAAAAATAGGGCCGGGGGTGTAGTGCGGAGGTAGAATGCCCCTGGGTTCAATCCCCGGTACCACAAAAAAAAAAAATGGTACTGACATGTAAAGCTTTTCCTTTTAAATGTAAAATGTGACAGAGCAATAATTATACATGAATAATAATATAAACTTATTAATTATACAAATTGCTATTTTGGGAATCACAATTTTTATAATATTATAAATAGTATTTTAAAATGTGATATATTTATTGACCATAATATTTGTCTGAAAACTCATTTGTTAGGTGATAACAATGTATAATTTTATATTTCATTATTCATTGATTAAATTGGAGGCAATAGTGATTCCTCTTGGACAATACATGATAACTTTCTTGCAAATAACTTTGTGTGTGTGTATGTGTGGCACTAGGGATTAACCCAGGGGTATTCTACCTATGAGCTACAATCCCCAGACCTTTTTCTTTTTTTTTTTTTAATTTTGAAACAAGGTCTTGCTAAGTTGCTAAGGGTCTTGCTAAATTGTTGAGGCTGGCCTCAAACTTGCAATCCTACTGTCTCAGCCTCCCAGATACTGGGATTACAGTCATGTGCCACCATGCCCAGCTTGCAAAAAACTTTTGATAGTTTTTTAACTATCAGATTTCTGCTGATGTAATTGTTAATGGAGTTAAGAATATATTATCAGGTGTGGCATTAGGATAAATTCTGATTAATAATTTCACAATAAAAGTTCTAGTAAATCTAGAGCTCATGATTCAATGTGGCAAAAATTCTAAAAATATTTAACTCTTTATATAAATCAGTTTTGTGTAGGTTTGCATTTAATTTTACATGTAAATTTATCCAATGCCATTTTAATTTTTCCTCTGAAATTTCCTACAATTTATAGAGGTCGTATAAGAAACTAGATATAGCTCTACGATTTATAAGTAATTCAAAATGCCTACTTATGAATATATCACTGTATCTTTAATTACAGGAAACATCTTTTAAAAACTGCCTTTCCCATCAATTGATTCAGCTGAAGCTGATATAAAAACTATTCTTTATTACTGAATGGTAGGATCTTTAAAACTAATTTACATTTTGAAGCCTGTGGATATTAGTTTTGCAATGTTCCAGTAGTTTAGAGGTTTTAAATTTGTTTAAAAATTTCAGTAACTCCCCAATATGCTTTTTTACAATGTCTATGTGTGTGTGTGTGTGTGTGTGTGTGTGTATGGCACTGGGAATTGAACCCAGAGGCGTTCTACTGCTGAGCTACACCCCCAGCCATATATTATGTTTTATTTTGAAACAGGGTCTCATTAAGTTACTGAGGGCCTCACTAATTGCTAAAGTTGGCTGCGAACCTGCAATCCTCCTGTCTCAGTCTCCTAAGTACTAGGATTACAGGCATGCACCACCATGCCCAACTTACAACATCTTCTTGTACAGTATTATTCTGTAACTTACTGGTGGAGTATATTTCCTGAATGTCTATTCTAGCACTTAAGCCTGAGAGTTAACATTTGTACAGATGTTACAGGTTTGGGCTTGGGGGATGGACTGGCTAGTTGGCCTCCCACTAAGGGTCCCTAAACTGACTACATATTGGGCACCTTCTCTCTCTCTGTCTCAAGGCAGAAGCCATTTCCAACATCACTGTTTCTGCTGCAACTGCCAGTGTCACCACTGCTCATCTGAGTCAGTTCCCAGCCTGGCTGTCTTGGATCCCCACAGCATTCTGGATGTCCAAAGGCCTGACAGTACACATGTGAAAAACACTCAAAGACAGTTGCTACTTTGAAAAGATTAATACACTCAATAAACTCCTAAAACAAATGATGAGAGAACAGGAGAAAGAGAGAACATAACACCAGTAAATAATGGGACATCACTAATGATACTAACAGAATTAGATCCATCCTTTACAATATTAGTTCATGAATGTCACAAAACAGACACCTAGAAACACAACAACAAACAGCAACTTTATGGGGCAGGGAAATATAATTTCCAGAATTCCTATATTATATTAAATGCCTAGTTTTTTTTTTTTTTTTTTTTTTGTGGTACCGGGCATTCTACCTCCGCGCTACACCCCCGGCCCTATTTTTTATACTTTATTTTGAAACCGGGTCTCACGAAGTTGCGGAGGGCCTCACTAGGTAGAGAGAGAGAGAGTGAGACAAGGAGAGAGAGAGAGAGAGAGAGAGAGAGAGCGAGAGAGCGCTGAGGCTGGCCGCAAACCCGGATCATCCGGTCTCTGCCTCCCAAAGTACTGGGATTACAAGTGTGCACCACCACGCCCGGCCAAATGCCTACTTTTTAATAGAAAAAATAGAAGGCACATAAACTGGAAAGTTTAGCCCATGTAGGAAAAAAAGTAATCAACAGAAACTATCCCTGAGAAAGCTCACATAACCGACTTACTACACACATACTTTAAATCATCTATTATAAATATGTTCAAAGAAATCAAGGAAACCATGCCTAAGGAAGCATGAGAATGGCATTACTCAAAATAGAGAATATGAATAAAGTGACAGAAATGATAAAAAAAAGTAAGTAGGGGATAATGACAAGTAGGGACTTGAACAAGAAAATGGTACAGTGCTACAGGATCAGGAGTTTAGGAGCCTGAATTACAATGAAGAGAAAGACCCACAGTAGTGATGCCATGAAGCCACCACACAGAACATAGTAACTGATAGAGCAACAAGAATGAAGCAGAGAAAGTACACAGTGCTGAGCCTTAGAGAATATGACCATTGAAGAAATTACGTATTTACTACCCACCTCTCCTAGGATGGATAGTCCTCTGCTTCTATCAAGATGGTGTCCTTGAAAAAAGCTTTTCTTAATGTGCTTTTATTTCTGTTTCTGTGATTTAGGTCATGCAATTAATCCTGCCTGGAAGTTCTATTTAGACAAATATTATAATTCTTCAAAATCTGTTTCAAGTGCTGTCTCTGAAAACATTCCTTACCATTTCAGTTACAATAGTCATATATCCTCTTATTTCCTGGGACATGATGGTTTTGCCAGATATTTAGGTATTTTTGATGTCCTATAATTGCACTATATGTAACCTGTCTCAAGTAGATTGACAATTCTTTAGGCATAAGAATATAACTAAAAAACAAAAGACAGACAATGCACAGACACAGACACTGGTACCAACAACACAAAATATAATACACACATATACACACACAATATATATATACATATAAATATGATCATTTATTTATACGTATAATTTATATTCATACATATATAAAATCAGTGATTCTTAAGCAGTGATTACTTTGCCTATGAGAAGCCATTTGGCAATGTCTGGAGACACTTGACAATACCTAGAGGCAGGAAGAGAAGCTACTGGCATCTAGTGTACAGAAGGATTAGTTATGCTACTGAACTTCATACAGTGCATACGATAGTCCTCCAAAGCAAATAATTATTCAGTCAAAAATTTAACAAAACTGAAGTTGAGAATTCCTGGTTTAAGGACATAGTATATGATAGGTATAGATTTCATACAAATCCTCAATAAGACGTTTCTCAAAAAAGCAAATGTCCACATTGAGTTACAACTAATACCAACTAAAAGCATTAATATGAAAACTGTGTTTTCATAGGCATAAAATACTAAATTCAATAACTCCATCATGTAGTTGTGTTATTTTCCATCAAGTAAATACCAAATGTAATTGGAGGTGCAAGCTATTTGTTGGGGGAAATGCTTAGGAAGGCTAACAGGAAAGGGTCAAAGACAGCCTTCAGACCCTGCTGCAGTTGTCTCACCTACGGCACAGAGGGCAAGGAAGGACTGGGTAGAAAGAGCCTAAGACTGCAGCATAGGTCTGAGAAAGTCTCTTTCCAGCTGATGGAAAATGTTTGGACCAAAAATGCTAATTAGAAGAAGCCCATGTTAAGTGGAATTTCCTGGTTCTAGTGTCCCCCCTGTGCACAGATGCTGGCTGGGACTAGCCCAGGGGAAGTCTTATCTTGCCATCAATGCTGTACAGGCTGCCCAAAGGTGTGGGGGCTGGAAGCTATCAGTGAAGCACACTTCCTGCAGCAAGGTCTCCTAAATAGAGAACTAAGCTGCAGACCTCCATGCCCACTTATTTGAAAACCATTCAATAGAAACTTTTTTTTTGCTTGTCTGCTACCATCAATAACACAGTTGAAGGAATATTATGTAATAGCTAAATATGAAGAGAGTATTAGGTTTAGGAAATTAGCTGTGTCATTTACTTTGAACTCTGATGATTCATCATATTTCTACATTAACAAATGCATGTACTCAAGGCATATGAGTTGTACAGTTCCCTTGTTACAGTACCAAATTAGACATAACTTTGTTATGCCTAAATTTCAAAAAATACTCCCTGGAAGCAGGTCTAGATGTTTTCACTTCAATAATTTGAAATAAAATAGAAAAGGATCAGTGCATAATTAAGTATTGATAACAAGTTTCAGAGAAAGAAAAGAAATATATGACAGATATATTATTCTAATAGCAGTCCTAAAAGGATCATCTTTTGTAAAATAAATTTTTTGCATGTACTTATCTGAGTTTCAGCTAAAAATAAATTTAGTGATGATTAGGATACTTTCAACTCAACCTATCTCAAAGCAATTTTATCATTATATATGCTTTGAAATGTCACTATACTCCAGTTTCTTTATTGTGTACAATGTACCAGGTTATTCATTAAAGCTCCTTTGCTTCTTTTTTCTTCTGTCTCCTCCACTTTCAGAATATTATGAAAACCCTAGAATTCTATCTCCTTAGTTGCCCATATACTCATTTCTGCTTTTCCTTTCCTCTTGTCCCTGTTCTCGTTCAGGACTTCTTTACTTTCTGCATAAAATGATAATCTCCCATTCAAGTAGTCTATATTTCTATTTCAGTCTTTGCACTGTTGCCAAAATAGCCTTCTGAAAGCCCCATCCCTTACATGTGCCCTGCACAGAACCTTTTCCTATCCAGGATAGCTGCTAGCCAGCCATATGTGAATGACTTCCAAATCGATATCTCCAGCCCCAACTTTTCCCCTTGATTCTTGAATCACATACCAACTACCTACTCAACATCTCCATTTTGATATCTTATATGCATCTCAAATTTAACATGTCCTAAATCAAACCCTTTCTTTCCCCTATATGCCTATTCCTCTCCCAGTCTTCTCTCTTATGAGAACTCTATTCTTTCAATTACTTCTTTTTCTTGACTTCCTACATCCAGTCCCCTAGCACATGCTGTTGCATTTACCTCTTGAATATAGCATCTCATGCATTCAAGAGATATATACTTGGCCCCACTGTGTGGTAAGCACTATTTTAAGTGTGTATGATACATCAGTGAAGAAGAGTCAAAAACACCTATTGTCCAGATCTTATATTAAACTCTGAGTAAAAGTCAATAGAAAAGTCAGTGTGAAGCCAGGAATGGTGGCACACGCTTGTAATCCCAGTACTTGGGAGGCCGAGACAGGAGGATCACAGGTTTGTGGCCAGCCTCCGCAACTTAAGGAGACCCTGTTTCAAAATAAAAGAATACAATAGGGCTGGGGGTGTAGCTTGGAGGCAGAATGCCCTGGATTCCACCACCCAGTATCACAAGAAAAAAAAGTCAGTGTGAGTATATTTTTATATATTTATTGCCCTTTCAAATTCATATCACAAGCTCTTTCTTACTTTTTTTTTTTTTTTTGCAGTACCGGGGATTGAACGCAGGGGCGTTCTACCTCCGCGCTACACCCCCAGCCCTATTTTTTATACTTTATTTTGAAACCGGGTCTCACGAAGTTGCGGAAGGCCTCACTAAGTAGAGAGAGAGAGAGAGAGAGAGAGAGAGAGAGAGAGAGAGAGAGAGAGAGAGAGAGCTGAGGCTGGCCGCAAACCCGGATCCTCCAGTCTCCGCCTCCCAAAGTACTGGGATTACAAGTGTGCGCCACCACACCCGGCTGCTTTTTCTTACTTGACAACAGCTATCCCTGTCAACAGCCAGTCTTCCAATTCCCTCACACTGATGTTGCTTATGAATCCAGAAAAACACATGATGGGAGTAGAGGTTGTATGAGCTGAGGTGTAGGATAACAGTCAGTGTGAAATTCCAGTCATGTTTGTGAGGGAAATAATGTGGTTGAAATCACATAAATACCGAGCATCAGAAGGATGAGAAACATGAGGACCCCACAAGTCAGAAGTTATGAACAGTTATGAAAGTGGTGCAAAGAAAATGACAAATCTTTGTTTTGCAATATGTGTGAATCTGGGGGTAGAATTCATTCATTAAGACAATATGTAATGAGCTGCTTTGATGTGCCAAAAATGATCTTAGGCACTCAGTACAACATAATGACCAAGTACAAAGTTCCTCGTCTCAGCTGTGCATGGTGGTGCACGCCTACAATCCTAGTTCTTGGAAGGCTGAAATAGTAGCATTGCAAGTTCAAGGCTAGCCTCAGCAACTTAGCAAGACCCTGTTTCAAAATTAAAAATACAAAGGGCTGGGGGTATAGTTCAGAGGTAAAATGCCCCTGGGTTCAATCCCTAGCAACATACACACACACACACACACACACACACACACACACAGTCCCTCATCTCAAGGAATTTATATTTTAGTGGGGAAAGAATGACAATAAACATATAAATAATAATATAGGAAAAGATACAGGACAAAAGTGAGAAAGAAATGTAAAGTAGGGACAAAATGTACAAAGCAGTGGGGGAAAGTGCTAAGTAGGGGGGAAACTACTGGGGTGACACTGGAGATGATCAAAGCAGAGGGGATAAAAGGTGCAGATGCTTTGAGATGGTGCACACTTGCCAAGGAATATCAAGCAGGCAGATGTGACTACAGACAGAAACAGATAGAGGTGAAAATGGCAAACAGGATCAGAGAGGCAACAGTGGTCAAATCTTACAAGGCTTAACCATGGTGAGGGATTTGGATTTTATTTTCAGAATGATGGGATATTATAACTGGAAGTCTCTGAGGAGAATTAAATTTTATTTATTATTTATTTATTTATTTATTTATTTATTTATTTATGTGGTACTGGGGATTGAACCCAGGGGCATTCTACCTCTGAGCTACATCCCCAGCCCTATTTTATATTCTTTATTTTGAAACAGGGTCTAACTAAGTTGTGGAGGGCCTCATTAAGTAGCTGAGGCTGACCGCAAACCTGTGCTCCTCCTGTCTCAGCTTCCCAAGGACTGGGATTACAAATGTGCGCCACCATGCTCAGCTTAAATTACATATTTAAAAAAAAACATATTGTTTCTTTGTTGATAATAGGCTCTGCAGTAGGAGCAAGGGTTAAAGAAGAGAGATCACCAGGACACAGACAAAATCTGGTGCTATAATGGAGAAATGTGCATGGTGTTATGTTAACGCCAAAGCAGGGACCCCCAGTCTCCACTCAAGACCATAGGAAGCTTCCTCAAAGAGATGGTGCTTGAACTGTGTCTTGTAAGATCAATAGAAAATTCATAAATGGCTATGAAAAGAAGCAGAAACTAAAATGATATGCACAAGGGTTTGAATATGTTGATATTCTTGGTACATTTCAGAAACTGCTAATAGTGGCAATGACTCAGCACACAGAAATGCCAGGAGATGTGACTAAAAGTTTATGGAGAGGGAAGATGGAAAATGGCCTTCAATATTATGCTAAATATTTAGATTCTTGTTATAAGTAAATCCTTAATGTAAATATTTTGATAAGAGAAATAAATTGAGAAATATTATGCATAAAAAGACATCTGAATATTTTGGAAGATGGACCTCTAGAGTCACGACTGGGTGCAGACAGGTAAATCTGGAGCTGCCACCATGGCATGAGCCATGTCTAAGGTGGTGGAGTGGGGAAGAGGCGGGAGGAGGGGTGAACACAGGAGGCACTCAGGGAGTAACTGAGGCATCTCTGGGAGGTAGAGAGATTCTAAATGCCTCATGCAATTGGCTTGGTAATTACGAGGTCCTCAGTGACCTTAGCAAAAAGTTTTTAGTAAAATGATAGAGACAGAAAGCAAATTTCAGGACAAGGACAAAAAATTGTTCATTCAGTAAATTTGACTATAAAGAAAAAGATTAAGAGATGTGATTACTTAAAGCAAATAAGGTCCCATAACACCAAATGAGTTGATTACAGAGAGAGTGGAAGACAATCTCTAAGGTCATTTTCATTTCTAATATATATATATATATATATATATATATATATATATATATAATATGTATGTATGTCTGGGAATTGAACCCAGGGACATTCTATCTCCAAGCTACACCCCCAGCCCTTTTTTTATTTTGAAGCAGAGTCTGGCTAAATTGCTGAGGGTCATGTTAAGTTCGCTCAGGGTAGTGCTGAACCTGTGATCCTCCTAGCTCAGCCTCCCAAGTACTAGGATTATAGGCATGTGCCACCACACCCAGTTTAAGATTATGTTTCTAATAAAACCAATCAATTGCATAACAAAGTTCTTTCTACTTAATATGGTGACCGTGTATTTAATAAAAAATCATAATTTTGCAATCAATCAATGGAATTTTCTCCCTTGAAATTCATTGTTTAGATATCAAAAGACATGAAATTTATCCAATATCTGAACTCCCTTTGAAGTGTGACTACATAATGTATGAGTGGCAGGTGAAATGTCATAAAAGGCATTGAGGTTGAACTATAGATACTGTAAAGAGTACATACACACACACACACACACACACACACACGTACATACACATAAATATATATATACACACTAGTGGTAATACCTGGTTTTCTACCTGTGAGTGCTCATGTTGTAGCTGCATTTACAAATATTTTGTTTCTCATTTAATAATAATTTCACACACAATCTATTTGCTACCATAACATATCAAGACTATTTTATATGTCCTTAGGATTTGGAATATTCAATGAATTCAAATATACACTTACCTTATGGCCCCGGAATTCCTATTTACTTATCCAAAAAAATTTTAATATAACCATAAAAACATGTGTCCAAGAATACTGCAAGCATGCCGGGCGTGGTGGTGCACGCTTGTAATCCCAGTACTTGGGAGGCAGAGACTGGAGGATCTGGGTTCGTGGCCAGCCTCAGCTACTTAGTGAGGCCCTCCGCAACTTCGTGAGACCCGGTTTCAAAATAAAGTATAAAAAACTAGGGCTGGGGATGTAGCTCGGAGTTAGAAAGCCCCTGGGTTCAATCCCTGGTACTGAAAAAAAAAAAAAAGAATACTGCAAGCAGCCTTATTTATATCAGCTTCAAACTGGTAACAACACAAATGTCTATCAGGTGAATAGATAACTAAATGATGGTATATCCACACAATATAGAAAAGAACAAACAATTCTTGATGACTGCCATTCTGTTTGGGGTTAGATGGAATAAAGGCTGGTGAAGATGTGGGAAAATAGGAACTATTATACACTGTTAGTGGGATTGCAAATTAGAGCAGCTGCTATAGAGATCAGTGTGGAGGTTCCTTAGAAGATTGGGGATGGAATCACCATATGTTTCAGCTGTACCACTCCTGAGTATCTTTCCAAAGGAATTGAAATCAGAATATTATAGCAATACATGCATGCCATGTTTATAGCAGCACAATTCACAATCGCCAAATCATGGAACCAGTCAAGGTGTCCATGAACACAGAAGAGTGGATTATGAAATTATGGGATATACAAACAATGAAATTAAACCCCAGTGGAATGATGGAGGGGGTTTAGGGGAGTGGGTGAGGGAGACTTAAGAAAGGAAACACTTCCATTGATGCTATGTACATATACAAAATTATCAATGCCAATCTAAATATCTTGTACAGGGAAGGGGAGTGAGTGAGGAGGGAGCTGGGGGGAAGCTCACCAAGTGCTGTGTGCATGCATGTCCCTACCGCTCTGAACTTCATTATGATGTGAGATTACAATGTACTAATAAAAGTATATTTTTTAAAAAAGAGGAAAGAATAAACTACTGATATACACAGTACCTTTATGGATAGATATCAAAGAAGTAAAACACAAATGAGTACAAACTATATGATTCTGTTTATGTGGAGTCTAAGAGTATTTCAATATCATCATAGAAAATAAGGCTGATACAAAGCCAGAGTTCACCAAAGTGATCTCCACTAGCTATTGTGGAGGAAAAGAAAAACTATTGATCTGTAAAGACTATTCAATTACACATGAAATTCTTAGTCTAGGCTGTAAAGAGGAGATAAATCTATTCTATTTGCAAAGCTTTCAACCTGCTTCAAATAGGAGCAAACATTAAATTAGATCCACTACATCTAACCAAATTTCTATTGAATGCCCCACATTAATAAAATCTATTTCATACATATGAGACTCAAAATTTAGGCATTGACAAAGTATTATAAGGCTTGATTTTCTTCCATTGGTACCAGAATTCTCTAGTGATAATTTAATAATATGTGTGCACATATGTTCATATATATGTATATATATACATACATATTATTTATACACAGAAACTGAAGAATGTATTTATTTCCCACCAGTAACTCTTCTGGGTTTCTGATGAAGTGGGCTATAAATAAAAGATTGAAACATGTTAAGAGAAAGATTTAAGGGAGTGGAATAATATAAACTGAAATATTCAAGTATATCCCAGGCAATTTTGATAGAAAAAATAAGAATGAAGAAGAAATTAATTATTTTCTGACATTCAGAAATACTATGTTTATAGCAGCGCAATTCACAATTGCCAAACTTTGGAACCAGCCAAGGTGTCCATCAACAGATGAATGGATCACAAAACTATGGGATATGTACACAATGGAATTTTACACAGCCACAAAGAAGAACAAAATCACATCATTTGCAGGGAAATGGAGAAAACTAGAGAACATCATGCTAAGTGATATTAGTAAATCACTAAGAGTAAAAAATCGGATGTTCCCCCTAATCTGTGGGAACTAGATAGGATGGGACTTAGAAGGGACTTAGAAGGGAAGAAGAAGAAATCTTTAGATGGACAAAGAAG
>PVJS01032488.1:0-22748 GCA_004027185.1 Glis glis | reverse complement strand
TTTTTTTTTTTTTTTGCGGTACCGGGGATTGAACGCAGGGGCGTTCTACCTCCGCGCTACACCCCCGGCCCTATTTTTTTATGCTTTATTTTTGAAACCGGGTCTCACGAAGTTGCGGAGGGCCTCACTAGATAGAGAAAGAGAGAGAGAGGAGAGAGAGAGAGAGAGCGCGCGCGCGCTGAGGCTGGCCGCGAACCCGGATCCTCCGGTCTCCGCCTCCCAAAGTACTGGGATTACAAGCGTGCGCCACCACGCCCAGCCCTTGTTCTTTGTTTTGAAACTGGTTCTCACTAAGTTGCGGAGGGCCTCACTAAGTAGCTGAAGCTGGCTGTGAACCCAGATCCTGTGGTCTCAGCCTCCCAAATACCGGGATTACAAGCGTGTGCCACCACGCCTGGCTCCTATTTTATTCTTATTTTGAAACAGGGTCTCACTAGGTTGATGACAGTCTCAATACTTGCTGAGGCTGTCCTGGAACCTCCTATCCTCCTGTCTCAGCCTCCCAAGTACTGGGATTACAGACGTGTGCCACCATGCCAGCTTTATTTTTTATTTTGAAACAAGGTTTTCCTAAGTTGCCTCATGCTGGCCTCAAACCTGCTATCCCTGTTTCAGTTTCCCAAGTACTGGAATTTTGAGTGTACACCACCATGCCTGGCTAAAGCAGTTTTTTTTTATTGGAACAGTTAAAAAAATAATAAGCAAAAAATATGTATATGCAAAAAATAATAATAAACCGGACATGTGGTGCACGCCTCTAATCCCAGTCCTTGGGAGGCCGAAACAGGAGGATCGCAGGTTCGAGGCTACCCTCAGCAACTTAGCGAGACCCTGTTTCAAAATAAAAAGGGCTGGGGGTAATGGAACCCAGGGGTATTCTACCTCCAAGCTATGTCCCCAGCCCTGAGGCTATCCTCGAACCTGCGATCCTTCTGTCTCAGCCTCCCAAGTACTGGGATTACAAGTGTGCACTACCTCACCTAGCTGCGAGGCCCTGTTTTAAAATAAAAAATAAAATAGGACTGGGGCTATAACCTGGAGGTAGAGTACCCCTGGGTTCAATCCCCAGTACCAAAACCATTAACAACAACAAAAAGTACAGAGCGCTCCCACACTCCCTGTGATGAACATTCGCTGCGATCGCCACGCCAGCATTGGCATGGCCCTGCCACCTTGATGGCTGCCTTATAATGGAGGTTCCTGCTCCTCGGAAATCCCTTTTCTGTCCCATCCCACCCAGGACCCCACATTTATCCTTATGTCTTCCAAGTGTCTCTGGCTTCAACCATTTCCCAGCCTTTCACAAGCAAGTTTGTTTTATCCTCAATTGAGCTTCTAGGACTGACCTGCTCCCCACAGGGACCAGTCCTCAAACCCTGCAGGGCAAGGGGCTCTTTGTTCAGGAACAGCACTGTCACCTGCATTTCCCTGTCCTTGCCGGAGCTTCCTGCTCATGGTGGCCCTGACCTCGCACGCGTCAGCCCAGTACTGCTGGCCCACGCTGTTCTCGCCTCCTTCATAGCCTGTTTGCTCTCCGTGCTTCTCATCTCCTTTGCCTCGAACTCAGTTTAGCTTTCTCTGTCTGAAATTGTTCTCTAGAGAAGTACTTGGTTCAGAATGGCAAGTGTCATTCACCTGTGGACGCAGCAGCCGCCCTAGGCATCAGGCCCTACAGTTCTTCCTGGCCGGCCAGGCGGGACTGTGGCCTCAGAGACGCACGCCTAGGCTTGCCCGGTGTTCCAGGCTCCGGGTGTCCTCGCTGCACTCATGGTCCCAGTCGTCTTCTGATACTTGGGGTAGAGTCTGCACATGGCGCGAGTCACCTCTCCAGGCGCGCTCTTGGTGGCTTCAGCGTCCTCGCAAGGCAGACCCATCACCCCAAAAAGAAATGTCCCTCGTTCCAAAAAGAAAGGGATGGTGTGGTTTTCAGCTTGGGATTTGTGGATTTGACTCTGGATCTTCCTTTGTCTCTTCTGGACTCTTTGCTAAAGGGTTCCAGAGACGCTGTTCCAGAGACGCTTTCCCATTGGTGCTGAGGGGGATCTCTGGCCCAGCCATTCCCACGGCCTGCATGTGCCCCATGTCCCTTCCTTGTCTGGGCACCACACTCAGGTGGCACCACGTCTTTACTGACACGGTGTGGGTTCTCTTCTCTCTTTTTTCCCCCCTGGGGATGGAACCCAGAGGCATTCTACCTCTGAGCTACACTCCCAGCCTTTTGTGTGTGTGTGTGTGTGTGTGTGTGTGTGTGTGTGTGTGTGTGTGTGTGTGTGTTACTGGAATTGAACCTAGGGGCATTCTACCTCCAAGCTACACCCCCAGCCCTATTTTATTCTTTATTTTGAAACAGGGTCTCGCTAAGTTGCGGAGGGCCTCACATGTTGCTGAGGCTGGCCGCGAACCTGTGATCCTCCTGTCTCAGCCTCCCAAGTACTGGGATGACAAGCGTGCGCCACCGCACCAGCTTTTTGATTTGTTTTGAAATGGTGTCTTACTAGGTTGCCGAGAGCCTCACTGAGTTTCTGAGGCTGTCCTCAAACCTTCGGTTCTCCTGTCGCAGCCTCCCAAGTATTGGATTGCAGGCGTGCGCCCCCACGCCTGGCTTGTGTGTGTTCTCTTTTACACCAGTCCCGACACTGACACCACTTAGGTGTCCATAATCCAGGCCCTTCCTGACAGACTGCCTGAGGCAGCGCACACCTGCGGGGGGGGGGGGCTCTGCCCCCGCTGCTGCCCCAGCTCAGACCCCAGCTTCCGACGGTGTCCCTGGGCTGCAGGTCAGGGGCCCCCTCAGGTTCCATGATTAGGATCAGCCAGAGGGGAGCAGTGCTGGGGCCAGGAGTAGGGGTGTGGCACCTTCACGCCTGCCGCGTTCCTCATCGCCCCCTTAGCCTCAGTTCAGGTGTGGCCCAGGGCTTGAGTCACCAAACGGTCCCATCTTGGAACTGCCAGGGTTTTAGGGCCTCTCTGTGGCAGGAACTAGACAAAGTCCACAGAAGTGTGCACCTGGGCTGTGCCTGCTGGCTGGCTTCCCGTGGACCTGCGCCCCTTCCTTGATCATCCCCCCCGCTTCTGTGTGTCTCCGCCTGGGAGGATGGCTCTTCCAGCTGGCCTAGTGTACCCCTGGCAGGGCACAGCTATGGCCTGCGTCCCCGGAACAGCACATCCAGGGCAGCCTCTTCACTGATCTGGACTGTCTTGGTGAGATGTGAGCAGGCCGCCTCTTAGGTGTGTGTGTATTTTCTGGTGGGAAAGAAATCCAACAGTAAACAGCCTCTGAGTGTATTAAAGAAGCAGACATGTAAATATCTGTGACCCCCTTTCCTGTGGAATCCAGAGTTTTTCCAAAGGAGGAGGATGTACCTGTGCCGGTAGATTGTCCAGGTGTGCCGAGGCAGGCGAAGCGGCTGCTTGTGGGGAGGTGACAGCGAAGGGCCTGGCTGCATAGACACTGATTGCTGGACTTCAATTTTCTGTGCTGGGGCAGCACAGAAATCCTGATGGGCTCAGGTGTAGCCTCCCACCCATCTCTTCCCCACCTGCACTCTGGGGCGCCTATACCCTGGTCCACACCCCATGTCCGCCTCCGTCACCCCCTCAGTGCAGCATCCAGTGCACGGCGCCTGCTGCCCGGTGCCACCTCTTCCTCCCCACCTCCACCCTTGCGGTTGGCAGCAAAGCAACCACAGCGGAAGGCAGACGGCTGGACACCACTTCCTGATGGCTGGACAGACAGACGGACAGGTCCAGCCCCGCCTGTGGCAGCCCCTGCTCATAGCCTTTGCGGATGGGCCTTGTGAGAGGAGGCAGTGGGTGGATGTGGCTGTCCCCAGAATTGTTCCCCAGGGTCAAGACATGAGCCTGGCTCAGCCTGCAGCTGCTGTCCCAGCCCCCAGGTGCTGGGCCCAGCTGGCTTCAGGACAAAGCCTGGTTTCCTCTGGAGCTGTGGCCGTTCCTTCAGAGTGGGCGGCCGCCGCCCTGTCCTTCCAGAGAGACACTTTGTTGCTCCACTGGATGCCAGCACAGCTGTGCCCAGGAGGGACCCCCGCGTCAGGCAGGGATTCTTGGTGGTGTTGCTAAAAACTGGCCTCCCAGCCACGTACAGCAGATGTCCCCACAGCACCAGGTCCCCACGCCAGGGCAAGGTCACCTTCAGAGGGGGAAGGGTGGCTCAGTTCCTGGAGGACATCATTTTTGCTCAGAAAGTCAATTCAATTTTTTTTTTAATCAAACCCAGGGGTGCTCTACCTCCAAGCTACATCCCCAGCCCTTTTTTATTTTGAAACAGGGTCTCGCTAAGCTGCCAAGGATAGCCTCAATCCTGTCTCAACTGCCCAAGCGCTGGGATTATAGGTGTGCGCTACTGCGTCTGGCTGGGAGAAGTTCAGTTTTATTTTTTATTTATTTATTTATTTATTTTTGCAGTACCAGGGGCGTTCTACCTCCGCGCTACACCCTCGGCCCAATTTTTTTATACTTTATTTTGAAACCGGGTCTCACAAAGTTGTGGAGGGCCTCACTAGGTAGAGAGAGAGAGAGAGCAAGTGAGCGAGCGAGCTGAGGCTGGCTGCAAACCCGGATCCTCCGGTCTCTGCCTCCCAAAGTACTGGGATTACAAGCGTGCGCCTCCACGCCCGGCAGAAGTTCAGTTTTAACAGGTGGATTGATTTGGGTAAACTAGGACAACTGTCTGTGGTTTTCCTGTACGTGAGAATAGTGAGGAGAACTAGCATTTCAAGGAAACTGACGGCCACTGAGCAGCTTGGAGATGACCTGGATCATTATCAGCTGCTCGGCGCTGTCACCCATCTGTGCCAGTGTTTCTGGCCACCTCTGTGTCCAGCACTGTCTGGGATCTGTCTTCTCCCCTCGGTCCAGTGGAGAAAACTTGGGTCTGAAACATGCAGGAGTCAGCGGTGAAATGCACACCAAAACCAAATGCAGTGTCGCCTCACACCCCCAGATGGCTGTGACCAAAGTGTGGCAGCACACAGCGCTGGGGGGAATCTGAGCCTTCATGCGTGGCTGGTAGAGTGTGAAGCGGCACAGCTGCTGGCGCGCGGGCTGGTGGAGTTTCCATACGAGCCTGGAGCCCCGCTCCTGGGTATGTAGCTGAGAGAGATGGGAGCGTGCCCATGCAGAAACGGGGCGCACGCGTCCAGAGCAGCATAGTGCCCGGCAGCTCGGGTGTCCGTGGAGGGACGAGTGACACGCAGCCTGGTGCAGCCACACGCTGGAGAAGGGAGCGTGGCTCTGACCACGGTGCAGTGTGGATGGACCCTGAGACGCCATGCTCAGTGAGACAGTCAGACACAAAAGGCCACACAGCGAGGGGCTCCATTGATAGGAAGTCCAGGGCGTAAGAATGAGGCTTACATGAATTTTATGGCACAGTTTACAAATTGCAGTAAAATGTAAGTTACTCTGTTGGAACTCCACGTAGCCATTGATTCTCACAGAACGGTTGACCTTGCCAGGCTCTTGTAGCAGTGGCTAACCTGTGGCGGTTTTGAATGAGATGTATAGTGCCGTGTGCACCGTGGTTATTAATCCATTTCTTGTTGAACAGTAGGACCTGAAGGGAAGCAGTCCTCAGGTGCTAGAATACTCTCTTGGTTTTTTGTGCTGTTCACTATGTGATCGGCAGAGCTGTGACCATTGTGTGTGTGTGTGTGTATTCTTGTGCATGCGTGTGCACTACTGGGGATGAACCCAGGGGTGCTCTACCACTGAGCTACACCCCCAGCCCAGTTTTATTCTTTTATTTTGAAACAGGGTCTCACTAAGTTGCAGAGGGCCTCACTAAGTAGCTGAGGCTGGCAGCAAACCTGCGATCCTCCTATCTCAGCCTCCCAAGTACTGGGATTATTGGCGTGCAAGCGACACCCCACCTTACAGTTTTTTGGGGGGTATCTTTATGGAACGGGATGGAACCCAGGGCATTGCGCTTACAAGGCAAGTGCTTTGCCACTGAGCTACACCCAGCTCCCCCTACAGTTTTTGAGTATTGATTACCTTTGGTTTTGATATAGCTTACTGTAAGCTTATGTACCCTGATTGTCAGTCATGGCATCTCAAGTTCTTGCTACTCAGCAGTCGACTTTTTCCAGCCCTCCTGTGCACTGAAGGACAGAGGAGAAATAGCAGTGGACAGGTGGTGTCTGACGTGCCCAGGGTCAGGCATCCCAGGGACCTCCTGGACGTCCCCGCCCTGGGTTACTGGCGCAGGCAGGACTATGTGGGGAGGCAGCAGCCTTGCCCCTGAGTTTCAAGTCCCAGGAACTGATTTGGCCCCAGAAGGCCACATTGAAGGCGGCCACCCTCCAGCGCCTCTGTGTCCTGGGGGTGCGGCTTGCTCCCCCTGCCTGAGCTGCCCATCAGGCCTGGGCCCCCGAGGCTTCCTTGTAGAGCCACTGGGAGTGTGGCTTCCATCCAGACCAGAGCCCCTTGGTGCCCCGGCGCTGGAGAGACTGCAATAAGTTCTGCTCTGAGGGGCACGATGATAGGGGTCCCAGGCTGGGCGGGGCCGGCTGGCGAAGGCTGGAGGAGGGCCTCCATGTCAAGATGGGCTGGCACTGTGCGTGGCTGTCGTGTGTCCCTGTTGGTCAGTGAGGTCCCACCAGCTGTCCACTGCCTGGGAGTTTTGATGGCAGCTCACCAGGAAGGGGCCACCAAGGACATGGCAGCAGTGTCCCCGAGGCCAGGGGTCCTGGGGGGACCACAGTTGTCAAGAGTCAGTGGCTGACATCTCCACGTTTCTAGGTTTGGCAGTCTAGGAAGGTCATGGGGTTCGGCCAGCGCGTGCGGATGAGCACGCGCCATGCCTGCGGCGCCGCCGCTTGCGGCTCTGCCTCCTTCCAGATGTGCAGGCCCCGGGCTGTGGCCTGGGCCCTGGAGCGGCCTTCCCGGAGTCCAGGCCCAGGCTGGCCTGGTTCCCAGCGGGGCTGGGAGTGTCCCCAGGCCTTCCTCCCCAGGGCTGTGCCTGCCACCAGCAGTGGGGCATCTTTGAAGTTAGGGTTCAGTCAGGTGTGTCTGGGTCCTGGTGGGGCCTGCGGAGCTGGCAACACACTGAGGCCTCCCCATGTCACCATGTCCCTGCATCTATGTCACCTGTGGTCCCTACCTGTTACCCAGGAGTGGCCGCCCACCCTGTGCTCCACCTGCAGCTGTCTAGACCCTCAAGTGTGGACAGTGCTGCAGGCTGAAGATGGGGGCTCGGGCCATGAGGGCAGGCAGCACCGTCCCCTCTCTCTGCCCTCGAGAGGGTCCTTGGAGGAGGGTGGGGGCACCCACCTGGGTCCTGGGTGGGGCCCTTCCTCCTGCTCTTGTTGGCATCGGGCCGCCTTTGCCTCCAGCAGCAGCAGCTCCCTCAGGTCCAGCTCCAGCGCTTCCTCCCGCCTCTCGTCCTCACCTTTCCAGGTGCTCGGGTGCTGGTCTCTCAAGGCCCTGAGGCCGGGTGGGCTGAGGACAGTGACTGGGCGGGGCCTTCGCCAGGCCGCTGCCTGTGCTCTGTTTCTGGGGTGGAAGGCCCATAGGAGCAAATGAATTTGTGAGTTTCAGTACTGGGGACTAAGCCTGGAGCCTCATGTGTTGCTGAGGGAGCAGATAAGCTATTTATTTATTATTTATTTATTTACTTATTTATTTATTTATTTTGTGGTACTGGGGATGGAACCCAGGGGCATTACTACCTCCAAGCTACACCCCAGCCCAATTTTATTAAGTTGTGGAGGCCTCACTAAGTAGCTGAGGCTGGCCATGAACCTGTGATTGTCCTGTCTCAGCCTCCCAGGTACTGGGATTACAAGTGTGCGCCACCAAGCCCAGCTTGCAGATGAGCTTTTTAAATGGTTTAGCTTTGGTTTGAGAACTGGAGGGGACAGAGGAGGTCAGTGACGCTGGCTGGGAGAGGCAGGGGGCCTACTGTATTGGTGCCTGTGATTGGGGAGCCCTGGGACTAGGTCATGTTTTAAAGAGAGGACACAGGTGGGGCTGGGGTGGGGCCCAGGCCACCAGGGTTGCTGGACTGAGTTGATCTCAGATCCAGAGGTTCCCCCACCCGCTAGCCTGGGCCCTGCTTATGGGACTGTTCCCTCCTGTCTGTCCCCTTGGGCCACACAAGCAAGCCTGGCTTCCCACCATGGCCACTGGAGCCGTGAAGTGCAGACCTGTGTCAGGGCCACACAGACAGCTGGCGGCCTCCCTGTTTCTCCCCAGACCAGCCCTCTGCACCCTGGTGTCACTAGCTGTCTCGGGACAGGACAGATAACAGACGCCCGGCTGTCCCTGCCCAGTGCTGTCTGCTCTGTCGTCTCTCGTCTTACCTGTTCTCTGAGCAGCCCCTGGCATGGAGACAGATGGTGGAGGGGCCCTCTGCTCCCTGGGCTTGGGGGCTTCTGCCTGGCTTCAGCCTCGGGGGCCTTTGCCACACGATAGGTGACCCCACTCTCCTGGCAAAGCTGTTCTCTGGCACATGGTGGGGCCACTTGTGCCCAAACCACCCACCCCAACAACCCCAGAAAGTTCCATGAGCCTCTGGCCCCCCCCACAGCCTTTGCTGTGACCTCTGACCTTTTGTCATCATTTTGTGTGGGGGTGCTTCCAGTGGGGTCTGGGCAGGGATGTTGTTTGTCCTGCTCAGACCTTCAAAGATCTTCCCAGAACACCAGCCCACCCTGATGCCCCTCCTGGAGCCGTCCTCACTTAACCCACTCACCCCGTCCGGCCCTTGGGGGCCACAGTGCTCTGGCCTCGGTGTCCCCCAGCCCCCTGACCTGTGCCTCTGTCTCTCCACAGCTGGGAGCCACAAGATTTGAGGCGGTGGGACCTTGTCAGCAGAATGTCTCCTCTCCCTGCGAGCGACCCCGAGGCCACCAAGATGAGCACCACGGCTGGGCCCACGAGAGCACCCGCATCTCACTAGCTGGGGCCAGAGGCCGCCGCCTGCCCTCGCCCGCCGGGCCGCCATGGTGTGCTAGCGCAGAGCGGGACCTCGGGCTTCGCAGACTCGGGGTTTGCACGGAGCAGAGTCACCGTGGAGAGGCCAGGGTATCACAAACTTATGGATTTTGACAAGAAAGGAGGGAAAGGGGAGTTGGAGGAGGGCCGGAGAATGTCCAAGGCCGGCGGGGGCCGGAGCAGCCACGGCGTCCGCGCCCCGGGGACCAGCTCGGGGGTCCTGATGGTGGGCCCCAACTTCCGAGTCGGCAAGAAGATAGGCTGTGGCAACTTCGGGGAGTTGCGACTAGGTGAGCCCCCCGTTCCGTGGCGGGTGGGGAGGGTGTGGGGAGCTGCGCTGGGATGGTCGGCGCCAAGGTGGCCACCAGCCTTGAATTGCTGGGGATGTGAAGGTGGGCCTGTCCTTCTCTCCTGCAGGGAGGTTTTGGAGGGACAGGGAGCTCCACCCTCGCCCCTCGGGAGGGTTTGTCATTGTCGGGGGCTCAGTGGTCACTGGAGTGCAGGCCAAGTGGTCACACACCTGCCCTCGGGCTGTCACTCCCCCTGCCCAGCTTCTGAGCTGCACAGAGGCCTGGCCACTTTGCAGGCCCCGCTGCTGCCCTAGTCAGCTTGGGGGCTCTGGCCGAGCCCAGACCACTTCCTACGGCCCATGCCACTGTCGCTCCTCAGTGAAACGCAGCACTTGGCCCAGCTCTTGGGGCAACTACCTGAAGCCTGGGGTGCTGCCCAGGGAGGTGTGGGTGAGCAGGGCCCCTGGATCAAACCTTCTGGGGCCCGGGGCGCCCTCCCTTCTGGGGGCCATGGTGGTCCATGCCCAGGCCTTTGGGGAACCCCTTTCTCAGCGGGTTGGGTCTGGAACCAGGAAGGTTGATTGTCCCTAGAAATACAGGTCAGCTCGCTCATGGTGCTGCTGGAGGCGCCCAGCTGTGCCCCAAACTCCTGAAACCCCGTGGGAACCAGGTGTTCAGCCCCTGAGGCAGGTGGGACTTGTCAGAGAGACTGCACAGCTCCACCCCGCCTGGATGGCTGTCATGGTGGGAATCGGGGACCCTGAGAGGGACAAGGACGGGCAGGAAGGCCGTTACCACAGGTGGCGGTAGTGGGATCCACACTAGGCACAGCCTGCCTCCAACACCCACCTCAGGTTGTCAGATGAGGGACTCGGAAGCCCAGGGAGTGGCCACCGCACGTTCCTTACCTTGTGTTTGGACCTGTGGCCCTCTCCCGCCCTGGCCTCCTCACCCGTTAGTGGGATGGATGGGTGCGGTTCCCTCTGGGGGACAGACAGGGTAAGGCGGTGGGTGAGTGAGGAGCAGGTGTCTGTGCTGGGGCAGCCCTCCCTCTCTCCTGGGCGGGCTGCAGGGCTCATGGGTCAGCGCAGCCAGCGGTCCAGGAGGCCTGCTGGGATTACATCATGAGCAAGGCCCTGGCCCGTCCCCAGCACGCCGAACATCTTAAAGTGACTACGTCCCGAGCCTGCAATGGACCCAGTGCTGGTTCTCTTCCCTCATGAGTCATGTGACGTTTTGTTCCCTTGAATGTGATGTCTTTTTCTGTTTCTATTCTATCTTTGGTGTCATAGTTTGACTCTGCTGTGTTCAGGCGTGGTTTCTCTAGGTTTATCCTGATTGGGATTCGTTGAACTTCTTGGATCTGGATAGTGACACATTTCATTAAATTACTTTTCCGTGTGGTACTGGAGGTGGAACCCAGGGCCTCATGTGTGCTGAACAAGCACTCTACCACTGAGCTGCACCCCTTTCCCTTTTTATTTTATTTATTTTTACTTTTTTTATTGCAGTACTGGGGACTGAACCCAAGGGGCATTCTACCTCTAAGCTACACCCCCAGCCCTATTTTTATTCTTTATTTTGAAACAGGGTCTCACTAAGTTGCAGAGGGCCTCACTAAGTAGCTGAGGCTGGCCGTGAACCTGCGATCCTCCGGTCTCAGCCTCCCAAGTATTGAGATCGCAAGCGTGCGCCACCACGCCCGGCTCCCCTTTTTATTTTTTGAAACAGGCTCTCACTAAGTTGCCCAGGTTGACCTCGAACTTGCGATCCTCCTACCTCAGCCTCCCAAATAGCTGGGATCACAGGCATGCACTCTCACACCTGGCACATTTTTTATTAAATTTGGAAAAATTTTAGCCATTATTTCTTCAAATATTTTTCCTTCCTCAACTTTACTTTCATTCTTGGACTCCAATTATATATATATTAGGAATGTTTGACAGTGTCCCATAATCATTTTTCATTTCCTTTTATTCTTTTTTCTTGCCTTACCTCATCTGGATATTTCTACTGCCTGCTGTCACTATATACTATAGTGTATAATGTATTACGTACATCCAGTGAATTTATCAATTCATACATGCTGTTTTTCAGTTCCGTTTGATTTTCTTGTTTCTCTGTGATTTTCTATCAGCTCATTCACTTTGTCCATCTTTTCCTTTAAATCCTTGAACATATTTGTAATGGCTTTTTGTGGGGGGGGGATATTGGGGATTGAGCCCAGGGGCATTGTACCTCTGAGCTAGACTCCCAGCCCAATTTTATTTTTATTTGGAAACGGGATCTCGCTAGGTTGACAATAGTCTCACTACTTACTGAAGCTGTCCGCAAACCTGTGGTCCTCCTGTCTCAGCCTCCCAAGTACTGGATTACAGGCATGTGCCACCACGCCCCGCTTGTAATAGCTATTTGTGTTAGTTTGTTTTGTGCTGCTATTATATATTACTCAGTATACTACAGACTGGGTAATTCATATTGAACAGAAACTCACCAGCTGATGTTCTGTGAATCCAGTCAAGGGGCTGGCCTGTCAGGGCCTTCCCATGGCAGTTGGGCAAGGCAGGGGTGAGAGCCCACGAGGGTGCCGACCTTGCCCTGTACAAGGACCCACTCTTGGGGTAATGGCTCTAGTCCATCCTGAGGGCGGCACCCCACAACCCAACGCCTCCCATTAGTTCCCACCTCTCAACATCTCTGCTGGGGATCAACTTTCCAGCGCACGTACTTTGAGGGCATGTTCAAGCCACAGCATTGTTTTATTTTATTTACTTACTTACTTACTTATTCATTTATTTATTTATTTTGTGGTACTGGGGATTGAATCCAGGGACATTCTTCCTCTGAGCTATACCCCCAGCCCAGTGTTCTTTTTTGTTTTGAAACAGGGTCTCACTAGGTTGCTGAGAGTCTTGCTACTTACTGAGGCTGTCCTTGAACCTGAGATCCCCCTGTCTCAGCAACTTAATGAGACCCTCAGCAACTTAGCAAGACTCTGTTTTAAAATAAATAAAAAGGAGCTGGAGCTGGGTGTGTTGGCACACACTTGTAATCCCAGTACTTGGGAGGCGGAGACAGGAGGATTGGGTTCGCGGCCAGCCTCAGCTATTTAGTGAAGCCCTCTGCAACTTCTTGAGACCCAGTTTCAAAATAAAGCATAAAAAATAGGGCTGGGGGTGTAGCTCAGAGGTAAAACGCCCCCTGGGTTCAATCCCTGGTACCGCAAAAAAAAAAAAAAAAGGCATTAGCCTGCAGGAGGGATGCACAGAGCATCCCTCTGACAAAGTGCTGGTTCCCAGGATGCATAAAAGAACCACAGCAAACAGTCCAGTGCAATACAGGCCAAAGGTCTGAACAGACACTTTCCAAGAGGAGACAGACGAACAGAGGCGAAGGGCCCCTCAAGGGGAGGGCGGTTCCCCGAGTCACAGGCGCAGGGGGCTGAGGCAGCCCTCAGGAAGCCCGATGGAATGCGCGAAGCAGAAACCCACGCGGGGCGTGCAGCCCTGTGATGCGCCGCCAGGGACCGGCCGGGCTGTCCTGCTAGGGGGCTGCCTCTTGGGACGCTGTGCTGTGGCGGGAGGTCTCACCAGTAACCTCTGGTGCATTCACGCGGGAGGGTTCATCTGCCCACCCTCATCAGATGCTGCGGTGGAGATGAGCACGCCTGTGGAGATTTCACCTCCAGAGGGAAAGACAAGAACTATGTGCAGATAATGAGCTTGCACAGGCTGACCTAGTGAGGGGAGGGGCCGCGGACTGAGGCCTGGCATGGCGCGCCTCTGAGAAGGGAGATTGCAGGCTGGGAGGACGAAGCCGGCACAAGCGGGTAGCAGTCCCCACGAGGCGTCGCAGAGCATGCTCTGCCGTGCTCCTGCACTTTTCAGTATGTTTGAAACTCTGATGATGAAAGAGGTGACCGCTCCTTACCAGAACTTGAGGGCCAGGCCAGAGGGCCACGTGCTCAGTCAGCGGAGGCATGTGCCTTGCTCCCAGGGGGGACATGTCTGTATTCTCAGATCCTTCTGCAGGCCGTTGGGGACACTGACAGGCTGATGGTTAACCATGATTGGAAGGCCCTGGATAGCCAAGGCAGTGTTGGAGAACACAGCAAGGCCAGAGGGAGCCATAGCGATTCAGCCTCGGGCACACCAGCACAGAGCGGTGACCTAGCAGCCAGATTGCACGGCCTGTGGGAGTGTGACTGTGTGGTCTCAGCCACCAGGTTCTGGGGGTCAATCCCTCCTCAAGTGCCCACAGCTGCTGTCTGCAGAGTCCCCAGGCTGTCCACCTGCAGTGAGGTGGAGAGGACATGGAGGCCTCCCCTGCAGTCAAGCCAGGCAGGAAGAAGGCAGCACACAGACGTGACAGTGTGGTGACCCAGCAGACACAGGACAAGGGGTGCTAGGGCCCAGACGCGATGGGCACGTGCACAGATGGCAGACAGTGTGTGCTGCAAGGCAAGCGTACAGGGGACGGCCGGGCCTGTCTGGAACTAGGCTGACTCCTCCATGGGCTCTGAGCTGCGGGCAGGAGTCACACCAACCTCCCAGACCCAGGGCTTAGGCCTCAGTGGCCAACAGGTGAAAGCCACAGCTTGTCAGGGTAGGAGCCGGTGTGGAGCTTTTGTAGTTTTGTGGGATTGAAGCCCGGAGGGCCTCGTGTGTGGAGAGGGCCTCTGGTCCAGCCAGCCTGGGGTGCAAGGATATGCTGGACAAGCTGGGTGGGCTGCCTTGGGTGTGTCTGCCTCCCATGGCCGGCCTGGAGGCCTGAGGACATGTGGCCCCTGTGGCCTCCTGGGCAGCCGTGATTTCTGGCCAGGGGTCCTTAACAGCAGTGGGATGTGGACCAGCAGCAGGGTAGGTGGGGTGCATGGGGGAGGGAGGGTTATCCTGTACCCCAGCCCTACTTTTCCTCTCCCAGTACCAAGGGGCCCCTTTGGAGAATGTCTAGTGGGGTGTCCATTCCGCCCAGGCTGGGGAGGTGGGGTGGCCAAGGCACCCCTGGGGGCCTCGCTGTCCTGATAGACTCTGTCCCCACAGGAAAGAACCTCTATACAAACGAGTACGTGGCTATCAAACTGGTGAGTCCTCCCTCCCGCCCCTCCCAGCTGCGCCCACCACGGGGTCCCGGGGCGGCACAGAGGGGCTGGGTAACCATCTGCCTGTCCCCCAGGAGCCCATCAAGTCTCGGGCCCCGCAGCTGCACCTGGAGTACCGGTTCTACAAGCAGCTCAGCGCTGCAGGTACGCGGGCGGGGGCGCGGGGGGGGGCGGTGCTCAGGGCCAGGCGCCGACGCTCGCGTCTCCTCCGCAGAGGGCGTCCCTCAGGTCTACTATTTCGGTCCCTGCGGGAAGTATAACGCCATGGTGCTGGAGCTGCTGGGGCCCAGCCTGGAGGACCTGTTCGACCTGTGTGACCGCACCTTCACGCTGAAGACGGTGCTCATGATCGCCATCCAGCTGGTGCGGGCGGCGGCGGGCGGGGGGCGGGGCCTGGGCGGGGAGTGGGGGCCCTCCGTCGCTGAGGCCCGGCCCCCCCAGATCACGCGCATGGAGTACGTGCACACCAAGAGCCTCATCTACCGGGACGTGAAGCCCGAGAACTTCCTGGTGGGGCGCCCGGGGACCAAGCGACAGCACGCCATCCACATCATCGACTTCGGGCTGGCGAAGGAGTACATCGACCCCGAGACCAAGAAGCACATCCCGTACCGCGAGCACAAGAGCCTGACGGGCACGGCGCGCTACATGAGCATCAACACGCACCTGGGCAAGGGTGAGCTGCGCGCGCGCGGGCGGGGGGCGGGCGCGGGGCCGCGCTGAGCCTGCTGTCCCCGCAGAGCAGA
Organism: Glis glis; assembly: GCA_004027185.1. Taxonomy (NCBI): domain Eukaryota; kingdom Metazoa; phylum Chordata; class Mammalia; order Rodentia; family Gliridae; genus Glis; species Glis glis. Next base: position 7,653 of record PVJS01032488.1, on the reverse strand, counting down.
GCCGCCGCGACGACCTGGAGGCGCTGGGCCACATGTTCATGTACTTCCTGCGCGGCAGCCTGCCCTGGCAGGGGCTCAAGGTGGGCGAGGGCGAGGGCGAGGGCGGCGGGCGGGCGGGCCCGGGCGGGCGGGCCCGGGCGGGGCAGGGCGCGCTGACCTCGCCCTGTGCGCAGGCCGACACGCTCAAGGAGCGGTACCAGAAGATCGGGGACACCAAGCGGGCCACGCCGATCGAGGTGCTGTGCGAGAGCTTCCCAGGTGAGCGCCCGCCCCGCCCCGCGCCGCCCCGCAGGCCCGCGTCCCGCCCGTCCCCGCCCTCCGCCCCCACTCCCACCCGGTGCCCTCTCCGCAGAGGAGATGGCCACGTACCTGCGCTACGTGCGCCGCCTGGACTTCTTCGAGAAGCCGGACTATGACTACCTGCGGAAGCTCTTCACCGACCTCTTCGACCGCAGCGGCTTCGTGTTCGACTACGAATACGACTGGGCTGGGAAGCCCCTGGTAGGTGATGCGGGCAGTGGGCGGGAAGCCCCCAGAAGGTGGGGACCGGCCCCTCTGCCCTGGTGGGCACCCGTAGGCAGGGTGGTGGGCCAGAACCCGGCCCTGGGCCATCCTGACACCCACTCCCACAGCCAACACCCATCGGCACTGTCCACACCGACCTGCCCTCCCAGCCGCAGCACCGGGACAAGGTCCAGCCCCACAGCAAAAACCAGGTGAGGGCAGGCTGCTGCCCCATATGCCAGGGAAGGGCCTGGCAGCTGGCACGACTCCTTCACTGTCTCCGTCCCCTCAGGCGCTAAACTCCACCAACGGAGAGCTGAACGCGGATGACCCCACGGCCGGTCACTCCAATGCCCCCATCACGGCCCCGGCAGAGGTGGAGGTGACCGATGACACCAAGTAAGGCTCGGGGCAGGGCTCTGGGGTGGCGGGGAGGTCCTGCCAGCCCCGCCCCGCACCCACCTCCATGCCTCCTCCCCGCAGGTGCTGCTGTTTCTTCAAGAGGAGGAAGAGAAAATCCTTGCAGCGGCACAAGTGACCCTGGGCGGCCGCTCCTGACTGTCCTCAGTGCCGCCCCTGGGGCGCCAGCCGGTCCCGGAGGCCCGCGGGCCACGCAGGGCCAGGCCAGAGCCTGCCCGGAGCCGGCGCAGACTGCAGGGCCGCGGCCCGCACCCCCGGGACGTGGGGTCACTCCCTTCACTTAAGACTTTGGCCGAAATTTCTACACCTGTGTCTAGTCCTCCCCTTCGAGAGCATTAACTATTTAAAACAAGGAAAAAAGTTAAATCCAGAGGCCCCTGCCCCGCCCCCTGCCCGTCTCTGGTGACGTGAGTAGTGTGCGCAGGAGGGCCCGGGCGGCGCCGCTCCCGTTAGCCTCATAAAGTCCAGCTTTTCTCCCTCGATCCAAAGGCCGTTTTCTCGAGGGGGCAGCCAGTCTGGGAGGGCGCTGGGGCCAGCTGGCCGCGCTGACGCGGAGGGGCCGGGCCTCGCTGCCTGCGGGTGAGGCCAGCCCTGGCCTCCCCTGAACCAAAGGGGAAGGCGGGGGCGGCTGCGGCGGCGCTGGAGCCACCCCCAACCAAAATGCTGCACCAAAGCTGGGCCCCGCGCCGCCCTCTTCCAGCCCGGCCGCGCCTGCCCGCGGGTGTGTCCGGACACCTGCCCCGAGGCTGCACCGGCCGGGTCCGGGGAGGCTGCACCGGCCGGGTCCGGGGAGGCTGCACCGGCCGGGTCCGGGCCGCGGGGGCCGCTGCGCTGGCTGCGGCTTCTGGCCTCGCGGGCACAGGAGACAAACGCCTTAAAGCCCCGCCCGCCCGAGCGCAGGCCCCAGCCGAGGCCGCGAGGGAGGCGCGGGCCGGCGGGCGGTCGTCCAGCGTAGTTCTTGCTTTACAAAGTGTACAGAAATGGCATTTACGTTTCTCTGATGCTTCCTTGAAGCCATAGAATTTAGGGGCTTTTTTAAAAAAAAATAAAAGAAAAACGAAACCACTCCCAAGTGTGGCGTCAGGTTTTTCCAAGGGGTGCGGCTCAGAGACACGCACCCCACACCGAGGGTCTGTGGGGTCCAGGGTGAGGAGACCGTAGGGAAGTGGCGACCGTGTTTTGTTCAGGAGAGAGCAAAAAGCAGAGGTTAAAGCCGGGCGTGGTGGCGCACGCTTGTCATCCCAGTACTTGGGAGGCTGAGACCGGAGGATCGCAGGTTCGCGGCCAGCCTCAGCTACTTAGTGAGGCCCTGTTTCAATATAAAGAATAAAAAATAGGGCTGGGGTGTAGCTCCGAGGTAGAATGCCCCTGGGTTCAATCCCCAGTACCGAAAAAAAAAAAAAGGTAAATCTGAAAGCTGGAAGGGGAGAAAGCCCAAGCACGCGCTCGGAGGATAGGAAGGTGGTCACGTGGCCGCCGATAGGTCGGGTCCCCTCCCCATGTAACGGGGAAATTGAGTCGGGGCCGCACGAGAAATCAAGGCTCAGCAAGCAGAGTGCAAAAATGACTTTACTGCGCCCCCGGGCGAGGTCCGTTAACCTAAAGGCCTGTTGGTCGGCAGAGTCCGCCCGGGCAGGAAGGGAGCGTTTTATACGGGGTCTGGGGGTCGGGGCTAGTAAGGCGGGAGGATGTCAGTCCCCTCCGAGGTGAGGGGGAGAATGCGGATTCTCTCCCGAGATCTGGGATCTGCCTCGTCTCCACTTCTAGCTTCCCGGGCTGCAGGGTTTCCTGTCTCAGCTGCAGGGGACTGCTATACGAGGCTAAAAAAAAAAACCCAAATGGCCCCCTTACCTCACCCTTGACCATCCGCGAAGCCTTCCATCTCTCCAGGAAGCCCTTCTACAGTCGCCTCCTCTCTCTCTCCCCAGTCCCACTAAGGCCTTCCTGTTACACACCCATGAGAGGCAGGGGATGGCACAGGGGCATTCACCCAACCTCCGGGGCAACCCAAACACCAGTTGCCTGTTTGTCCAAACAGCTTGATCCGACTTCTCGTGGATGGCCAGCTTGCCTCCAAGCCCTGGCGGCGGCTGCCACACTTACCAAAAAAGCCCTCAAAATTTGTCTTCAGCGGCCCCTGCAGGTTTTCTCTCCACATAGGCTTCAGGATTTACTCTCTCCCCAAACACTTCTGCCCCCTTCCCGCATTCAGGAACTTTATCTGTTATTCATGGAAAACCCCGACATTAGACGTCTCCTTCCCCAGCCCTCAACCCGGCCACCCTTCTACCGTTAGACAAAAACCCAGACCCCACTTCCCATTCCCCTGATTTTCATTCCTGCGTAGATATGATTGAGGCCTTAGCCAAACCCCGAGCCGACCTCCGAGATACCCCTCTTCTTAATCCAGATGTTACCTATTTTGTTGATGGCAGCTCCGTGCCTGACGCCGGAGGCAGGAGGAGAGCGGCTTATGCGGTGGTCACCTTAACTCAGGTCATTGAGGCCACCAGGCTACCAGATGGCGCCACCTCCCAAAAGGTTGAGCTAATTGTCTTAATCCGAGCCTTGCCCTTGGCCAAGGATAAGTGTGCAAACATATATACTGACTACAAAATTTTTTTTTTTTGGCGGTACCGGGGATTGAACGCAGGGGCGTTCTACCTCCGAGCTACACCCCCAGCCCTATTTTTTTATACTTTATTTTGAAACCGGGTCTCACAAAGTTCCGGAGGGCCTCACTAAGTCGCTGAGGCTGGCCGCGAACCTGGATCTTCCGGTCTCCACCTCCCAAATACTGGGATTACAAGCGTGCGTCACCATGCCTGGCTTTCCAAATATTTTTTTTTTCTTTTTTTGCGGTACCGGGGATTGAACCCAGGGGCGTTCTAACTCTGCGTTACGCCCCCGGCCCTATTTTTTATACTTTATTTTGAAACCGGGTCTCACGAAGTTGCGGAGGGCCTCACTAAGGAGAGAGAGAGAGAGAGAGACAGGGAGAAAGAGAGAGAGAGCTGACGCTGGCCGCGAACCCGGATCCTCCGGTCTCTGCCTCCCAAGTACTGGGATTACAAGCGTGCGCCACCACGCCCGGCTTTCCAAATATTTTTTAATAGCACATTGCTATGTTTCAATTTGGAGAGAACAGGGATTTCTCTCCACTAAGGGCTCCCCCATTGTCAACGCCTCCTTAATTAAAAAGCTCCTGAACTCTCTCTTTTCCATCTGAGTTAGCCATCATCCACTGCTGGAGTCATCAGGCAGACTCGTCCTTTGTGGCAAAAGGGAACAAGAAGGCCGATTACACAGCAAGGCAGTTGTCACAACAGCCACAACAAAATCCGCCAGCCCCTATTTTATTGCTGACTCTTCCCACACTAACACGAAGCTATAGTCCAGATAAACAAAGAACCTGACCAAACTCGGGGCATCTTTTTTTTTTTTTTGTGGTACCGGGGATTGAACCCAGGGGCGTTCTACCTCCGTGCTATGCCCCCGGCCCTATTTTTTTATGCTTTATTTTTGAAACCGGGTCTCACGAAGTTGCAGAGGTCCTCACTAGGTAGAGAGAGAGAGAGAGGGAGGAGAGAGGAGAGAGAGAGAGAGATAAATCATGCACGCGCTGAGGTTGGCTGCGAACTCGGATCCTCCGGTCTCCGCCTCCCAAAGTACTGGGATTACAAGCATGCACAACCACCCCCGGCCCCCGGCCCTATTTTTATACTTTATTTTGAAACCAGGTCTCACGAAGTTGCAGAGGGCCTCACTGAGTAGCTGAGGCTGGCCACGAACCCGGGTCCTCCAGTCTCAGCCTCCCAAGTACTGGGATTACAAGCGTGCGCCACCATGCCCGGCTTCGGGGCATCCTACACAGAGGACAGATGGCTTATGCTGCAGGACAAGATTGCCTTCCCCGAGGCTCAGGCGGAGGCAGTCATTACCCTTATACACAATTCCCTACACGTCGGGCCAACGGCACTTAAACATTTCCTGAACCCCGTATTTTATTCTCCTCATTTTCAGCAGCTAATTAGTAAAGCTAGCGCCTCCTGTTCTACCTGCGCTGCTGTTTCTCCTCAAGGAGGCCTGCACCCCTCTCTTCCTACCCACCAAATGAGAGGACACCTTCCAGGACAGGACTGGCAAATTGATTTCACCCACATGCCCTCCCACAAGAAGCTGAAGTACCTTCTCACCATGGCTGATACCCTAACAGGTTGGGTGGAGGCCTTCCCTTCAAAGGACGAGTCGGCCAGCACGGTGACCAATGTTCTATGTTCTAACATTATACCTTGGTTTGGACTCCCCAATTTGTTGCAGTCTGACAATGGTCCAGCCTTTATTTCTAAGGTCACTCAACAGATGGCACAGGCCCTTGGCATCTCATGGAAGCTTCACATCCCATATCGACCACAGTCATCAAAAACAGTAAAAAAGAACGCTGGGCGTGGTGGCGCACGCTTGTAATCCCAGTACTTGGGAGGCTGAGACAGGAGGATCCGGGTTAGTGGCCAGCCTCAGCTACTTAGTGAGGCCCTCCGCAACCTCGTGAGACCCGGTTTCAAAATAAAGTATAAAAAAATAGGGCCGGGGGTGTAGCTCCGAGGTAAAAACGCCCCTGGGTTCAATCCCTGGTACCGCAAAAAAAAAAAAAAAGTAAAAGAGAACGGTATTCTTAAAAACCACCTAACAAAACTTCCTCTAGAGCTGCGGGTATCATGGCCTGAGCTTCTACTACTGGCCTTGGCCCGCATATTGTATATCTCTCGTACATATGTGCCAGCTAATACCCCAGTACAGATCCACAATAACATCTTAGAGTCTGAACAACATCTACATAAACAACTCCCGCCCACACGGACCATCTCTAACTGGGTTGATTTAATACAACTATTAAAATCTTAAATGCTTCCCAGGTCCTGCCAAACGTCACCCACTGTTTTCTCTGTGCCTCCCTACAAAGGCTTCTTCTAGCAGCGGTGCGAGACAGCCTGGTGACTTCTGTCGGCTCCCTGGGACTGGCAGGCGGGGCTCTGCGACACTCTTTCATTTCCTCTCAAGATTTCCAGGATGGGCCCCAGCTGGCTCTTGAATCCACCACCACCTCGCTGGCTTCTCTCCAGCGATAGATCACCTCTCTTGCTAGGGTGGCCCTTCAAAATAGACGGGCCCTAGACTTACTTATGGCTAAAAAAGGGGGCACTGGCCTTTTTCTCAGGGAAAAATGCTGTTACTATATTAATGAATCTGACCTGACCAAAGTACGTAAAGCTCTCAGAACGCGGTTCCAGCAGTCTACCTCATACCTAGGATGCTTCCAAGGGCCACTGGCCACCTGGCTCGCTCCTTTCCTGGGACCAGTTATAATTATTTGCCTTTTCTTTTTGCTAGCCCCTTGCTTGCCAAAGGTTATCCAGACGCACATCACTAAATTGTCCAGAGTCACCTTCAATCAACTCTTGCTGTAGCCATACGCCCGCCTGCCCACCTCTGACTGACCCGACCTCTCCTGGCCGAGGGGCCCCTATAACAACGCCCCCTTTGCCAGCTGGAAGTAGTTATTGACTCGGTCGTCATCCATTATCACCAAAAGGCCAGGATGATAGGTCGGGTCTCCTCCCCTCGCCCTCCCCTCGCAGTCCCCTGCAGCTGGGACAGGAAACCCTGGAGCCCGGGAAGCCAGAAGTGGAGATGTGGCAGATTCCAGATCTCCTGAGAGAATCCGCATTCTCCTGCCTCATCTCACGAGGGGACTGACATCCTCCCGCCTTACTAGCCCCGACCCCCAGACCCCGCTATAAAATGCTCACTTCTTCCCCCGGGCGTGACTCTGCTGACCGACAGGCCTTTCGGTTAACGGACCTCACCTGGGAGCACAATAAAGTGTCTTTTGCACTCTGCTTGCTAAGCCTTGATTTCTCCTGCAACCCCCGACTCAATTTCCCCGTTACAGCCACGTGCAGGACGCACTGAACCTGACGGTCCCGCCGGCTCAGGACGCTTGGTGTCCGCTGTAGGAGACCAGAATCCAGCCATGTCCTCACGATGCGCTGCTAAAGGAGCAGAGGGGCTGATCTTGGAGGCCAGGAAGGTGAGGCTGAGAGTCACCAACGCCTGCCAGGATGGCGGCGGGGGTCCCGGCTGAGGACCAGGGCATGTCACACCCCCCGGGGAGTCCTCTCAATCATCCAGAAGCCCTGAGAAGGAGGCCTCACATGATCCACACCACAAACTGGGAGGCTCGCACCTGCTGCCCTTGACCACCCACGGGCCGAGCAGGGAGGGGGAGCGGCCATGCTCCAAAGATTAGTTACCCCGAAGCCCAAGGCCGCAGCAAGATTGAAACCAGGAGCACGTGAAGATGGAAGACCATCGGGAGTCGGATCTGCAAAAGATGGAGGACAGAAGCAGACGAAATGAGAGCAAACTGGAAACGTTGCTCGTTGAGTGTGAGAAGAAAATGTCAGAGCCGGGCGTGGTGGCGCACGCTTGTAATCCCAGTACTTTGGGAGGCGGAGACCGGAGGATCCGGGTTCGCGGCCAGCCTCAGCTCTCTCTCTCTCTCTCCCTGTCTCTCTCTCTCTCTCTCTCTACTTAGTGAGGCCCTCCGCAACTTCGTGAGACCAGTTTCAAAATAAAGAATAAAAAAATAGGGCCGGGGGCGTAGCGCGGAGGTAGAACGCCCCTGGGTTCAATCCCCGGTACCGCAAAAAAAAAAAAAAAAAAAAA
>PVJS01032487.1:8217-22848 GCA_004027185.1 Glis glis | reverse complement strand
TTTTTTTTTTTTTTTTTTTTTTTTTTTTTTTTTTTTTTTTTTTTTTTTTGCAGACCGGGGATTGAACCCAGGGGCGTTCTACCTCTGCACTACACCCCTGGCCCTATTTTTTATACTTTATTTTGAAACCGGGTCTCACGCAGTTGTGGAAGCCTCACTAAGTAAGGAGAGAGAGAGGCGTGCGCCACCACGCCTGGCTAGGCTCTACGTCTTAAAGGCAAAAATAAGTAGATAGATAAGCTTTGCCCACTCCGGGGATGGCGCTCAATCAGCCTGCCTGGTCAGTAGGAGCCAGAGAAACACCCACACCCATATCGCTCCAGCAGATTCATCTGGCCTGGAGTCAGTGGGGCACCTCCCTGGGCCCCCCCAGAGGCCCGTGGCTTCTAGCACTAACTGTAAGGAGTCTTGAGCAGCAGGTCATTCACAGTATTGTTTAAACTCAGCAGCTAATAGTTCCGGAAAACCTGCTGTGCCAGGCCCTGCCAGCTCATCAGGGCTCTCCAGAGTGGAAGGATGGCAGGAGGACAGGACCTGCAAGGACCAAGCACTTTCTGGGACCCTTGCTGCTCTCCCGGCCCCCTCCCCTGCTCCTCTGGGGTGAGGGGAGCAAAGAGTAAACTCTCCAAGCCTGGAGCCCGCAGGCTCGCACGTCCCTTCTGCTCAGCAGATCAATCTGCTCATTCTCCACAGCCCAGCAGAGAAACCTTCACAGGTCTAGCAGAATGGAGCTCTCCCTCTCTGGCCCAGCCAGCCGGCTCAGGCCTGCTGAGGCCCTACTGTGTGCCCAGGCATGCACAAGTGCTCATGAGCCAGAGGTCTGTGTAAGATGTGCAGCGTCCTCAGCCAACCTGGAACTCATACCCACCTGCGAGGGGCAATCTGAGAACAGAGGGAGGACCTACCAAGGGCCAGGAAACAGGATGCCGGCCCCCAGAAGAGCAGCCGCCATTGCAGGGTGGGGGTGCCTCAGGAGGAGCCCAGGACTTGGGGAGCAGGAGAAGGGACCGGGTGAGAGGCTCAGGAAGACGAATCAGAGCCTGGTTCTCCACTGTAATCCATTCCCGCTAGTTCACAGCTTCTCTCTGCCTTGCTAGCAGCTTCCTTCCCAGAGCCCCAGGTGAGCAGAGAGGACACAGGAAACAGGCTCCAGGCCCCACTCCCCGAGAGATCAGCAAGCTCAGGTGAGTTGGGGGGAGCATGGGAAGGTGACCGGCAGTTTTCACAAGTGCACCGGGAGCAGAAGCCCCCTCAAGAGCAGAGACATCCACCCGCCCCACTGAGCAGCTGCTCACCCTGATCAATGGCCTGGAACTCCGCAGAGCCCATGCCCTGCAGCCTCTGGCAGCCATGTGAGGAGCAAGCAGGCAGGCTGGACGGCCCCCAAGGGCCACCCTGCTAATCCCTTCTGGAGCTGCACCTCCCCTTGGGCAAACTCGTTGGGATCACAGGAAAAAAGAATGTCCAATAGAAGTCACGTGCGGTTGGGACGCAAGCCCATTCACATTTCTGGATGGAAGGAAGGCCCCCAGACCCAGAGATGGCCCTCCTCTTAAAAAGCTCCAAGAAAACCTTCCCTCTTACAGCAAAGCCAAGACCCAGGGTGGGGTCCTGGGGGCTTGAACCTGCCTGCCTCTCCAGGTGTGGATGTCTGTCCTCTCCGTCCCCAAGGAGCCGCAGCTCTGTCCTCCACGTCCAGGATGTACAGTGGCCATCAGCTCACCTCTGTGGGAGTGCTGGACAGGAGGAGCCTGAAAAGCCCCTTCTGTAGCCCCTGCAGGGTGCTTTGGGCTTTCAGACAGGAGCCCCCAACCTGGGACTGGGCCCCTCGCCCACTCCTCTGCAGTCAGGCAGCTGCCTTGCCAAGCTCCTAAGCCCCAGGCCCGGCACCCTGCAGGGAGCGCTGGGGGTGGGGGCAGCAGGCTCCCCTCCTCCCTTCCCCTCCTCTCCCCCGTCCTCTATTTCGGCACCAGCTTTCCTTTGAGGCCAACACAGGGATTGCTTTGCTGTTTTAGAAAGACCGCTAAATGGCCCGTTGGGGAATCATCTTTCAAAATTAAATTCATCTCAGCTGGCTCCCTGACCCTCTCTTCCTGCCCATTCTGGTACTGAATTCCTTCTCCAGCGGCCCCACGGCACACGTGTTTAACACACAAACCAGCTCTGCAGCCCGGCCTGGGCACACCCCGCCCCTGCGAAGGCCCCCAGACCCCAGGAGACAAGCTCCGGGAGGAAGTGGGAGCGGGCTGCTTCCTCTGCCGACTCCGAGCCGGCTCCCTGGCTATACCGCGCCGGGCAGGGAGCCCGGATTCCTCACCTCCCTCCAAAGTTCAGCATCTGCCGGAGTCTGCAGGACCCACATCATAGAGGCAGGGAGGGAGGAGGGCCCTGCCACAGGAGCGTCCCAGACCCAACCGGGAGGGAACCTCGGGTCTTGACCATTCTATCTCCTTAAGGCAAAGAGTCCATTGTTCTGGGGCCCCAGGGACAAAGCCCCGGAGCTCTGCCCCGGTCCCGGACGCCCCGCCGAGCCTCCCCGCTCCCGAGACTCACATGCTCGGCTGCAGCGGGAGCAGGGTCCGCGGCGGGCCGGCTGCAAGCACGGCGGGGAACAGCAGCAGGAACCGGAGCAGCAGCAGCGCCAGGGCCACCGCGCGCCCCGCGGCCCCCCTCGCTTCGGTCCGGAAAGGCATGGTGCGCGCGGTCCCCAGCCCTGCGCCGGGTCCCTCCGCGGCTCCGCGGCTCATCGGCGGCCCTCGCGGCCCGGAGCCGCCGCCTCCGCGTGCGCCCTGGCCGGGGAGGACTCGCAGGATGCAGCACAGGTGCCCGAGGAGCCCGAGGTCACTGCAGGTGCAGAGGGTGCGGCTTCCCGCCAGCGCCCGCAGGGGCCGCGCCGAGACCTGCACGCCCGGGTTTTGCACGCCTGGGTCCGGCCCGCCGGACACTTACTGGGCGCTGTGGGCTGAGTGCACAGAACCCGGCGTCGGAGGAGCCGGCCCCGCCCGCGGCACGCCCCCGGCCCCGCCCGCGACACGCCCCCGGCCCAGCCGACCCCAGCCCCAGCTCCAGACACGCCCCTGGCCCAGGCCCCGCCCCTCAACACTCGGCCCCGCCCAGACCCCCTACCCCAGCCCTGGGCCCAGCTTCCAGCCGGGTCCGCAGCGCCTCCCTTCCGCGGCTCGCCGCCCTAGCTAGCATCCCTTAGACCCCTGCCTCGCGAGCACAACCCCTTCGTGCTCCCTACTCATCTCAGGTCTGGTCTGACCCAAGTGACCAACCCTGGCGGGGTCAATCGCCAGTGCCCCGCACACCCCACAAAGACAGCGCTCTGTGGATCCCTGACTCCAGACTCGGACCTCTGGGACAGCCCTCGGCCTTCTCTTTCTTCTGGAGAGGCACAAGGAAGTCGGCTATGGCTCCTCCTCCACGTGGACCCTCCATCCACCCTCACCCCTTGGCTCCTCGTCCCTCCCTGGTCCGCACAGGCGGAGGAAGGGTTTAGGGAAGCATGGGCTGCTTCTGTGACCAGCAGGTGCCTCCGGGCACCTCTCTTTGGACACCAAAATTGTTGGTCACCAGCCACCCTCTAGGTATCTTTATTCCTGTTTCTGTGCAGAGTGCTCTAGGACAGTGGCCTGGAAGGGGGGGTGCACCAAGCACCTACATGGGGGATGTGGGCCCAGCGGCACCATTGGGGCGAAGCCCCTGCTCCCCGATTGGCTTTTCTCCTTTAAACCTAGTTTGGGTTCAGAGGTGACGTATTCCAGGGCAGGACTCCGTGGCCAGGGGGCTGGACATGGATTCCAGGAGAGAGGGCTACCAGCCACTCAGAGTGGCTCTTATTGAAGAACCGCAGGAGGTCAGGGAGGTGCTGGCTGGACTGGATCTGGTGGAGCCCAGAGTGGGGCCCCTGTTCCTGGTGTAGTTGTGGGAGGGCCAGCCAAGCCAGTCCCAGCTATAGAGGTGCACCTGTCTTGGCCTGCTCGCGAAGGCTGGCAGGCCCTCTTTCCTGGCACCCTCGTCCCTGGGCACTCCCTGTGGGCTGAGTGAGGTGGTTCCAGAAGGCTCTAGGCCCCTCCCCTAACAGCCAGCACTGAAGGCAGCCCCTGGCTGGACCCGCTTGAGAGGTGGAGACACAACAGGGCCCCCAACTCAGTCGGATCCCTCCCACCTCCTGAAGGGTCTCTGTCAGGTCAGCCCTGCTGCTACCCCTGCTTTACACAAGGGAATCACAGGTCAGAGGAAGGAGCAGCCCCCTGTCCCCGCCTTGTGGCCTGCAGATCTGGGAACTGAACAAAGGGGCCTGGCGGCCGGGACCTTTGCCAGCCCCGAGCTCTGCAGCCTGCAAGCCAGAGGAAAACACTGAAGAGCACAGCATAGACGGCACGGAGTTCACTGGGCTCTGGAACCCAAATATGGGTTGGCAGCCCTGCTTGCTGATGCCCCAAACAGGACCCCAAATGCCCTCCCCTGCCCTTGATCTCACCCTTCTGCCTGCCCCTCCCGGGGATCTCCCTTGGAACTGGGTCCAAGCCCAGGTTTGGGGCCCATTTTCCTCCTGGGCTAGCCTGAGGTGCTGGTCTTCCCAAGGGTCTCTCCAGCAGTGCCACCTCAGCCCCCGCCCCCATCCTGCAGGTGTAGTAGCCCATGTACTCTTCCTCTCTCCCACTCCTTTTTTTTTTAGTGATACTGGGGATTGAACCTACGGTCCTGCACATGGGCACATGCTATGCAAGCCTGAGATATATCTCAGTCCTTTTTATTTTGTTTCGAACTGATCTTGCTCACTAAGTTGCCCAGACTGGCCTCAAACTTGTGATCCTCCTGTCTCAGTCTCCCGAGCAGCTGGGATTACAGGAGCGTGCCACTGCACCTGGCTACTTTTCCCACCTTTGCATCTCATCTTTTCTCCTCTGGACCAAAAGGATGGTCAGCAAAGGTGTGTAAACCAGGTGTGGTGGGGCACGCACAACTGTAATCCCAGTACTTGGGAGCCTCAGCAATTTAGCCAGACCCTCAGCAACTTATGAGACCCTATTTCAAAAATAAAAAAGGGCTGGGGGATGTAGCTCAGAAGTAGTGTAGCTACTAGGGGTGTAGTCCCTGGGTTCAATCCCTAGTACCAAAAAAAAAAAAAGTGTAAATGAACAGATTAGCACCTTGAAAAAGTTAAGACCCCCCCCCCCCGCTGAATTCCACAGGGCCGTGGGCAGGCAGGAGGATGACTCAACTGTCTCAGAAGTTTCTCCAGCTTATCTGAGGAAGAAGGAAAGAATGTGGAGGGATCCTGAGCGAGAAAGATCTCTGGGCAGGGAGGATCTGGTATTGTGGGGCCAGAAACATAAAAAAAATGGGGACCCTCTTGAAGAATCGTAATACAGAAAGAAGTTATTTTACTAATTTCACAAGAATACATGACCTCGTGCGTGCATTCCTAGGCCCCCTTTTATCCCCGTGGTAAAGGGCCCTGGAGCAAAGCCCCACTGGCCACACAGTGACTGTGTCTCTGCCCACTCCTGCCTGGGCACTACGTTCTGTTGCCAGGTGGGAAGTCCTGGACAGGTGCCAGATGGGCAGCAGGCAGGAAGAGGACCAGTACTTCCTGTTGGAAGTCCTTGGGTTAGGACACCTGCCACCACCTAGAGCAATGTGGCCTTTTGCCATTCAAGTTGGGAGGAATCCACATGGACAGTCTGGGGTCCTCTGGTCCCCAGACAGAGCCCTCGTTCTTTTTTTTTTTTTTGGAGGTACCAGGGATGGAACGCAGGGGCATTCTACCTCCGAGCTACACCGTCAGCACTAATATTTTATTCTTTATTTTGAAACGGGGTCTCACTAAGTTGTGGAGGCCTCACTAAGTAACTGAGGCTGGGTGCGAACCCGGATCCTCCTGTCTCAGCCTCCCAAGTACTGGGATTACAAGCATGCGCCACCATACCCGGCTGAGAGCCCTCATTCTCAGGCACAGGTGTGGTGGACTGGTGAACCCCCCAGCACAGAGGAAGTAGAGGGAGGGCGGTGCTTGGACCATGGCGTCCTGCCCCCTTGTGGATGGCAGGGGTATTGAAGCCACCTGTCCCCAAGGCTTCTGCAACCTGCAGTCACAGCTACAGCTCAGGTTCCAAATCCCAAGTCCGGATTCACCTTAGGATGTGCTCACTCCATTTACAAGCGGTCTATGGGATTCGTTCATCACAATCCTGAGTGTTTGTGGGGTGTCTGACCCCAAATGTGTGGTACACACACCCAGGCCCAGAGGGAGGCCCGGCAGCGATGCCCTGCTGCCACGCTCACACCTCCCCTCCAGGGGTCTCAGCCCTCCTCTTCATCACCCCACTTGGTTGCCACACCTGGGCCTGGTGTCACACCAGCCTGCAGGTGGCGCCGGTCACCACTCCTGGGCGACACGTGGCACCTGGCTGGGTTTGGAGGCTCACTGCAAACCGATGTGAGGAGTGGACGCAGTCCCGTATGTATGCCTATAGCTCTAGCTTTCATGAGAAGCAGCTAGAACACACTACTTTTCAAGGTTTTTGTCTACTGGGAGATAATATAAATAGTCTTTGGCCCGAGGAAAACTGAGGTGGGGAAGAATGAAGAATCAAAGCCCCACCCAGCGTGGCTGATAACTCCTGGTACTCATTTCCAAAGCAAATGCCCCCGACACACACACACACACACACACACACACACACACACACACACACACTTTCCCAGAGCCTCGGCCACCGGCCTGGCTGAACCCTTCGGGGGTTGAAAGAGAATCCTACAAAGAGAGCCATCCTTCACAGTTGCTCGGATGGAACTGATGTCTCCGCCAATCCAAGAAAATAACCCAGTGTCTTATCTGAGTTTTTACAAATGCTTGTGACAGGTGAGAAAGCAACTTAATTACGCGTCTTCGCGTCCTCAGACTCTAAGCGCCCATGGCAGCCTTTAGGGTAAGTACTAATGACCAAGTTTTCACCCATTTCTGCAAAGGCACCCCACTGGCAATGTCCGTAAAATCCAGGCTCATGCCCGGCAGGATGGCACACACCTGTAATCCAGTATTTGGGTAGCTGAGACAGGAGAATCGCTGGTTCGAGGCCAGTGCGTGGTAACTTAGCAAGACCCTGTTGCAAAATAAAAAAGTTAAGAAGGGCTGGGGGTGTAGCTCAGAGGTAGAATGCCCCTGGGTTCCATCCCCAGTAAAACACACACACACACACACACACACACACACACACAGTCCTGTTTCATTCTGGCAGTAGCCAGAGATGGAGAAATTCTCTAGAGCATAGCCTCACACTTGAATTCCTGCCCCAAATACTGAGCGGTTCAGTGTGAAGCGTACAGGTCACTGATCCCCAAGTTTATTTCTGAACCTCCGATCTGCAGCAGAAGAGAAACTAAAACAGAAGGACTCGTCTCTGTTAAACTTGCGTGGGCCATGTGGCGTGGCCTGAGTGTGGGAATAAAGCATGGGTCTTTTTTGTGTGTGGTACTGGGTATTGAGCCCAGGGGCATTCTGCCTCTGAGCTACAGCCTCAACCCTATTTTATTTTGAAACGGGGTCTCACTAAGTTTCTGAGGTCCTCGTCAAGTTGCTAAGATTGGCTTTGAACTTGTGATACTCCTGACTCAGCCTCCCAAGTACTGGGATGACAGGCATGCACCACCACGCCCAGCTAGACACGGGATTCTTTAGTACAGGGCTCAAGCCTGGGTCCCTCTCTGTGGGCAGCCACCTGGCCTGGACTAGCCCCTCCATTTCTGTGCCCATTGTGCCCCTGCATGATGTTGAACCATGATGTTGAACCATGGCACCTCAGGAGCTGGCTCTCGCTCAGTGTCTGGACCAACTGGTGTGTTGGGCTTCACAGCTGCTGTTGAGGGACCGTGTTGCACCTGAAGATTCGGGCCTGGCCCATGCCCCATCACAGGCTCTCCTGAGGCAGCAGCAAAGATGGAGTGAGGTCCAGGCACGGTGCAGGTGTTCAGGATCGTCTGCCAATGCCAAGAACAAAAACTATATCCGCTCACGCAACAGGGCCAGGCGTTGGGAGACAGCATGTAGGGGTTGAGCAGCGTCCCCCAGAAAGACAGGACGCAGCCTCACCTCCCTTCCTGTGAGTGTGAGCGTTTGGAAAAAGGGGTCCTTGCATGGATTGTTAAGGAGGAATCTCAGGATGACATTGTCCTAGATTGTCCCAAATCTGATGGTAGGTGTCCTTATACTTGAAGGGAGCAGGAGACGTGAGACCCAGGCCCAGAGGGGAGGAAGCCATGTGACCACAGAAGCCGCAGCTGAAACAATGAGTCCGGACCAGCAGCTGGAGAGAGGCAGGGAGCAGGTTCTCCCTCGAAGCCCTCAGAGGAACCAGCCCCGTCCACACCCTCATCTCCTGCTTCTGGCTTCCAGGACCACAGTGTGATACGTGTCTGTGGGTTCAGCCCCCAGTTTGAGGTCACTCGTTATAGCAGCTGCAGAAAAATAGCAGAATCTGTGAACGGATCAGCGCCTGTCCTCGGGAAGCCCCGGCCTGGAGAGGAGATGGACCTACCTGGGGGATGCTGGGCTTGCCTGCCCGGGGGCAGCAATGCCCACAGGCCTCCTGACCTGCCACGTCGGGGGACGCAGAGGTTTGTTGCTGGGCACTTTGCGTGTGCAGCCCTTGAATTTCTTCGGGTCAAGGCATTGTGCACCCTGCCCTCAGCCCTCACCTGCCACGCTGAACAGAACCAAAGCCTACGCCCCAGGCGCGGTCCAAGTCCTTTCAAGATCTCCCTGCTCCCACACTCAACTTGTTGCCTTGGGCTCTCTCCTGCCCTCTGCTGGCCTGAGGGAAGCCGACCCGGAGGCCAGGCCTCTTCCCACTGGATCACGTGGACACTGAAGTTCCCACCAGGCCCGCGGTGTGAGCGGCAGGCTGGAGGCAGAGCAGAACCATCCTCCTGGCCCAGTACAGGATGTATTGAAAATTAGCATCAAAACAACTCAGTCCGCAAGCACCGCAGGACTGTGTCCCAAGCTAATTTCCTACAACTGGCTCTTGAACATGAAAGCCAAGTTATCTAGAAGCCTTCCATCGTGTGTTAGTGTGTGTGTGTGTGTGTGTGTGTGTGTGTGTGTGTGTGTGTGTTGCAGGGGATAGAACCCAGGGCCTTTCCTAGGCAAACACTCTGTCACTGAGTTGCACCCCAGCCTGAAGCCGGCCCTCTTAATCCCAAGGCCCACACCTCTTGTCGGTGGGGAAGGAGACTTCTTTGCCTGACTTGCTTCTGCTTCCATTGTGGCCTCCAAAGTCAACGATTAAGGACAGTGTGTACAACACACCATCCAGGATCTCACAGCAGCAGCCAAGTCTGAACCCTGGCTATGTGGAGGAGGGAGAGGCCGAGAGACACCGGGGCATGGCATCGCGCAGCTGTCTCTGGATGGGAGCTCTCCAGGGACCCTGCACACCACAATCCTCCAGGCTGTGCATTGCCTCCACACGGGAGGAGCTGGAGCAGGTACCCAGAGGACCCCCGCCACTCTGAGGGCCCACCCCAGGACCCTACGCCCAAAGCAGATGTCAAAGGTGGGGCTTGGGCTGGGGCGTAGCTCAGTGGTGGAGCACTTGCCTAGCATGAGTGAGGTCTTGGGTTCCAGCCCCAGTATCAGACACACACGCACACACACACACACACACACACACACACACACATGCACACGTATACACACACACACACACACACACACACACACACACGGCAGGACTCTTTGATTTTGTAGAATGCTAAATCACAACATCTGGACATAAGATAAGAATCCACTTTTCCCAGCTGAGGTTCCTATGAAGTTTCCAGTTTTCTGCAGAAGAATAAGATAAATAAGGATTTCATGTAGGGTGCAAGTATGCTTCAGACAACCAAACCCTGCCTCTGATAGAGACTGAGTGTGGATGGCACCGCCACCTGCTGGCAGACACGGGAACAGCCTCTTAAAAGCCCCACGGAATAAACCCTCAAGCTCAGACAGAGGTTTCCTGGACCCTGGGACCCCACAGCCAGACCCGTCGGAGCCCTCTCTCCTGCCCTCACCGAGAGTGCATGTGGAGAGAGACCACCTCAGTGCAACTCTCACCGCTTGCACGTGCGTGACCCACCTGTTACTGGATGAACCGTGTCCTTCAAAAGGTGCCTTCAAGTCCGTCCTAACTACCCCAGCGCCTGCGAAGCTGACCTGGTTAGGGAATAGAGTCTTCGTGGATGATGGAGTTGAGGTTGTTAGGATGAGCGCTAATCCAGTACAACTCCCGTCTTTATAAGAAGAGGAGAAAGGACTCATGGGGAAAGATGGCCGTGTCAAGACGCGGACAGAAACTGGGGTGACTGGGGTGAGGGGGCCACAAGCCAAGGCTCGCTGGCAGCACCAGAAGCTGGAAGAACATGGGAAGCCCCCGCCTAGGTTTCAGAGGGAGCGTGGCCCTGCCACACCTTCATTTTGGACTTAGGGCCTCCCAACTGGAGAAAGTGTTTTAAACGAGCCAGTTTGGTGCTTTGCTGTGGCTGCGCGCACACCACTGACTGCCATTTGCTTATTGTCTAACATGCACAGCCATCAATCATCTGTTCTTCCCTTGCCATTTCTCAAATTTATGGATGTTCAGGTCTCTCATCGTCAGGTCCACAGAAGGCTCAGGCACCTGGGTCAGGATCCCCATTGTCACGGCTGCTCCTGCCAGTGTCCTGAGGCCTCAGCGCTATCCATCTGTCCGGTCTCCTGGCCCCTCTTGTCTGCAGTTCTGTATCCTACTGGCTGGGACATCACACCTGGGTATCTGCCGCCATGCAGAGCTGCCCCTCCCTCTCCCTCTCTGCAGGACCTCCAACTCCAGCCTGCTCACACACACAGCTTCCGGCTCTTTCCTGTGCACTCAGCTCTTCCGGGTCTCTTTCTCCATCCCTCAGCATGCTCCCCCTCCCAGGCCCTGACTGGAAATTTGAACCTCAGGGTCTCCAAGGTGATGCGGTTGGGAGACACTTCCCCAGGGGCTTTTCTACCCGACCTGCCAGGCATCCCAGGAACACACAACCCTGACCGCTCATCCCGGGCCATTTCTCAGGACTGTGTGTGTAAAGGGAACCTTGCGGGGCGAGGCGCTGTCTTCCTCTGGGACACCAGCCTTCCCTATGACAGTCTTTCCCCTTGGACCTGGGCCTAGTGTCTTCTGCCAGCATCTGTGCACCTGGGCCAGGCTGCCCTGTTTTCCTGCAGGTGGCTCAGAATCCCTGACCGTCACTCAGGTCCTACAAATACTCCCTCGGGATGCAGGGGATGGCGACCTGCCTTTAGCCCTTGTCTTCAGCCACAGCAACCCAGAAGCCCCGGTCTAGACCAGCCTGTGTTGGTCTCTTCCTCTCCTGTGTGTGGGGCCCCACTGCAGACCTCCCTGAGGTCTCCTGGACACAGGGAGCTCCGTGCCCGGCCCTAATCAGCTCGCTGGCTCTCTCTTATTGCTGCTATTCTGAACCAGCCAGCCATCTTGTCCAAAACTCCGGCTCCAACCCCACTCCCGACTGAAGGAGCCAGCCATTCTAGAACTCCCCCTCTCTCATCTTAGCCACTCTCACCTGTCTGCACCCAGCCTCACCTCCCTTCAATGCTAACCTGTCCTCCTGCCCAATGCTAACCTTGATGCATGAACTCCTACATCTGGCTCTTGAACCTTGAAGTCAAGTGGTCTAGAAGCCTTCCATCGTGCGTGCGTGTGTGCGTGCGTGTCCATCCAGAATGGCCTGTTCTTCTGCGGCAGCAAGCTCACTGTGGTTGCTCATTCCACAAATGCTACTGAGATCTCTGAGCTGGGCTGCGGGGGCATGCCACGATCTGGCTGAGTCCCAGCCTGGGTGGGGCCTCTCTGTGCCTGCAGTGCTCACTTAAGCCGCTTGGTGGCGACAGCATCTAGCTAGGCTCTCATTACCCCGCCCTCTGGGTGAGCACTGGGAAGTCGGAAGGGTAAGTACCAGGTTCAAGGTCAGGGGAGCTGGAGCTCAGACACTGGCTCCACGGGGCCGCCTTGCCCCTCAGACAGCAGGCTCAGCCGGGGGCTGGCTGCTCCTCATTCCACTGCCTCAGCCCCCAACAACCCAGGGCCTCGTCCATCCAAACACCCCCGAATCCCGTCCAGAGCACCCTCAGGGGGGTGCTGCCTTTCACTTTTTTACCCCTCCACCTTCAACGCTCATCCTCGGAACTGTGGCTGCCATCCACTGCCTTGCCCAGAGGGCCCTAATCTGGGGTCCGGCTGTCCAGGCATGCCTGTTCCTCCTCCTCTGCACCATGTGTGACGGCGAAGGAGAAGCACAGTGTACACTGGTGGCTCTGGAGGCCGGGCACATGGCAGGTGAGGCAGGGCTCCCTGCCTGCCTGCCCCTCCCAGGAGCCACCCCCACAGTGACAAGGGGCCGCCTGGGCTGGAGCGCAGTCTCTGACTCAGGAAGGCCCAGGTGAAAGTCCTCCGATGTGACAGAGTGACAACCTCTGCGACTCAGTTTCTCCTTGGTAAAAGGGGTAACAGCGGTCCTGCCCCCACATAAGCGCAGAGGGAGCAGAGGCAGTATCATAACCTCCCTGGCAAGCTGTAGAGGCTGTTAATGCAGAAATAATAACCACTGAGATGCTCACGTGGGAGCCAGGCAGGTGCTCAGCAAGTCACAGGTGTTGACATCTAATCCCCTCGACAGCCACGGCAGTCAGGTTCCAGAATTACCCCACCTGAAGACAAGAAAACCGAGGCACAGAGAGCTGACCTGATCAAGTGCACGTGGAAGGAAGCAGAGGAGCTAGGATTTGAACCCAGGAGCTCTGGCTCCAAGTTCACTGACCCAACTGCCATTAAGGGGCCAGGTCTGCAGGGGAGGGAACAGAGCTTCCAGCCAGTTTGGCTCAGCCAGCACCCCAGGGAGCCATGATTCAGGCCACCCAGCAGGGGATGGCTTTCTCCTCCATAAGGCAGGGCCCAGAGCAAGGGTGGTACCATAGGCAGCAGAAGCCAGCGGTCTTCAGCTCTACCTCAGCAGGACAGTGGTGCCAGAAACATGCTGATATATATATATTTGCACACTCAGTTTGAACACTTTAAAATCAGTCCCCCCCCCCCCAGGAAGCAAAGACTAAAGCCATTTCAATGCCTCCTGTTCTGTCATTGTTGACCTCCGCGTGGAGTGCTGGGGTGCGTGGTGTCCCGTGAAGCCCCAGCTCAGGGAGGTCCTGGCTGGCACTTGCATTCTGCACAAGCCAAGAGGGCACCACTCATCAGTAGAGTTGTGTGGGTTGCGCATCCCCAGGTATTCATAGGAGCTCAACAAGCCCGTTTTCTCCAATGGCAACAGGTACACTAAAGTGTGCACCTTGGGCTGCTGTGAAATATAAAGAACTCTGACAGTGGTTACAAAGCCCAAAGAGGTAATCATAAGGGCTAGATCCACAATTCACACACACACACACACACACACACACACACACACACACACACGAAGACCCTGTGCACAGAGGGACTGAACCGTGGGAAGGAGGGCAGTGCTGAGACCTAGGACTGAGGCCCCTGGAGGGCTGGCAGAGTCCGGGGCAGTGTGCCGCTCCTGAGCAGATGACTGACCTAGGGAAGGACTGTGAGTTTCACAGTGCCCTCAGGACCTAAGAGCAGGGACTGGAGACTTGACTAGAGTAAATCCTGGCTCAGCCCTTGATGGTGTGACTTCAGCAAGTGGCTGACCCTGTGTCTCAGTGTCCCCTGCTGCCTGCTTCCTAAGGTTGCTGTGAGGACCCTGGATGACAGCCTTCAGCACAGCGCTGGACCCAGAGCGAAGACCTAGGTCCACCTAAGCCAGCCATGTAAGTCGTGCCATGTAGTTGCACCGAGAACTCCCCCTGTTTGGGGACTGGGGTGGTGGGCAGCTGCGGAGCCTGAGCAGCAGACTTTTTCCCACAGGACCACTGGGGACCGAAGCCGATTTCCTCCAAATCCTTCACCACCTCGCCGTCCTTCCGCGACGTGCAGGCGCACTCGTACGCACACACTCACAAGGTGCACTCGCGTGTACACGCCTGGCCCCTCCCCAGAAGGTGCATCGCGCAACTGAGCGCGAGAGGACACCCCACTCGCAGGTATCGCTTGCCACCCAGAAGGGTCCCAGTTCCACCCGAATCTCGGTCCACCACCCCGATCGCGCTGCACCCACCCGGAAACCGACTTGGCCCCGCCCCTTTCCCTTAGGGTAAACAGGAAGTGGATTTGCGAGCAGCGGCTGCTTCCGGCTGGGCGAGGGGCGGGAGTGATTGTGAAGGGCGGCGGACCGAAGCCAATCGCAGGAGACAGCTGAGGAAGAGCCAATCCCGAGGGGCAGCAGGCGCTGGCCGGGCGCGATCTGAGGGCGGGGCCTGCGGGGATCAGCCAATCGTGGCGTGCCGTGGGCGGGGCCGGGGCGCGGCCGCGCGGGCGGCGGCGGGTGGCGGCGCTCGGGCGGCCGCGTCGGGTCGGGTCGGGTCGGGTCGGGCCGGGCCGGGCGCGGCGATGCTGCAGTTGCGGGACTCGGTGGACTCGGCGGGCACCAGCCCCACGGCTGTGCTGGCGGCCGGCGAGGACGTGGGGGCGGGCGGCG
>PVJS01032486.1:0-22750 GCA_004027185.1 Glis glis | reverse complement strand
ACCAAAAAAAAAAAAAAAAAAAAAAAAAGATTCTTACCCTCGCCTCTACATTAGTCAATTTGATTATTATATGACATGGTGAACCTTTTCACTGATCTTGTCTAATGGGGGTTCTATATGTTTCCTGTACCTGTGTGTTGGCCTCTTTTTCTATGTTTGGAATTTTTTTTAATTTATCCATTTATTGGTGCATTGTAGTTATACATTTTGATAAGTTTCAGGGTATCAGAAGCATGCATGCACACATTGCTCATTTAGCCCTCCCTCAAATCCCACCCTATTCCCTCCCCCTTCCTTCCTTTTCATGCTCAGCATAGTGATTGACTGATAAATTTGTGTATATACATCATGTGCATTAGTGGGTTTCCCTCTTCCCCCATCCCATCTCGCTCAGTTAGGTCCCCTTCTATAGTTTTCTCCTTTGTCTGGAGTCCCCTCTAAGTCCCATTCTCCCTAGCTTCCACTTATTAGGGAGAACATCTGACTTTTCACTCTTTGTGACTGATGAATCTCACTTAGCATAATGTTCTCCAGTTCCCTCCCTGTAAATGATGTAATTTTGTTCTTCCTTATAGCTGTGTGAAATTCCATTGTGTATATATCCCATAGATTTGTAAACCATTCATCTGTTGATGGACACCTTGGCTGGTTCCAAAGTTTGGCAATTGTGAATTGTGCAGCTATAAACATAGATACACATGCATTAGTCTGGTAGTTTGGTTTCAGTCCTTTTGGATAGATGCCTAGAAGTGGTATTGCTGGGTCATATGGTAGGTTCATTCCATTCTTCTGAGGATCATCCACACTGTTTTCCAAAGCGGTTGCACTAATTTGCAATCCCACCAACACTGTATTAGAGTTCCTACTTCTCCACATCATCACCAGCATTTGTTGTTGTTTGTGTTTTTAATGACTGCCATTCTAATTAGCGTTAGGTGAAATCTCAGGGTAGTTTTGATTTGCATCTCTCTAATTGCTAATGATGTTGAACATTTTTTCGTACATTTATAGGCCATTTGTATTTCTTCTTCTGTGAAGTGTCTATTTAGTTCACTTACCCATTTTTTGATTGGGTTATTTTTTTAGTGGTTTTTTTTTAAGTTCTCTGTATATTCTAGATATTAGTCCTCTATCACAAGAGGAGCTGGCAAAAATCTTCTCCCATTCTGTTAGCTCTCTGTTGAGGTTCTTGATTGTTTCCTTTGCTGCACAAAAGCTCTTCAGTTTAATGCAATCCTACGTATTGATCCTCATTTTAATTTCCTATGTCTTTGGGGTCTTGTTGAGGAAATCTTTACCTGTGCCTATGTGTTGAAGTGTTGGACCTATGCCCTCTTCAAGTAGCTGCAAGGTCTCTGGTCTGATTTCTAGGTCTTTGATCCATCTTGAATTGTCTGTTGTACTAGATGAGAAAGTGGGGTTTATTTCTATTTTTCTCCATATGGTTAACCAGTTTTGACAGCACCATTTGTTGAAAAGGCTATCTTTTTTCCAGTGGATGTTTTTAGCCCCTTTTTCAAAAATCAATTGACTGTAGGTGTGTGGAATTGTTTCAGAGTCTTCTATGCTGCTCCATTGGTCTATGTGTCTGCTTTTGTGCCAATACCATGCTGTTTTTTTATTACTATAGCTTTGTAGTATAGTTGAAGTCAGGTATTGTGATGCCTCCTGCATGGTTCTTGTTGCTGAAAACTACTTTTGCTATTCTGGGTTTTTTGTTGCTCCAAATGAATTTAAGGACAGATTTTTCTGTTTCAGTGAAGAATGACTTTGGTAATTTAATGGGTATTGCATTGAATCTGTAGATCGCTTTTGGAAGAATGGCCATTTTGATGATATATATTCTGCCTACCCAAGATCATGGGAGATATTTCCATCTTCTAAGATCTTCAATTTCTTTTTTCAATGTCTTAAAATTTTCCTTGTAGAGGTCTATTACCCCTTTGGTTAGGTTTATTCCCAAGTATTTTATTGTTTGGGGGGATATCGTAAGTGGAAATGTCTTCTGGATTTCTTTTTCAGTGGATTTATGGTTGGCATACAGAAAAGCTTCTGATTTTTTAAGATTGATTTTGTATCCAGACACTTTGCTGAATTTGTTGATCAGTTCTATGATCCTTTTGGTTGAGTTTGCTGGATCTTCTAAGTATAATATCATGTCATCTGCAAATAGAGATAGTTTCAGTTCCTCTTTTCCTATTTGTACTCCTTTTATTTCCTTCTCTTGCCTTATTGCTCTGGCTAGAGTCTCAAGTACTATATTGAAAAGGGGTCGTGACAGCGGACATCCTTGTCTTGTTCCTGTTTTTAAGGAGAACTCTCAAAGTTTTTCCCCATTCAGTATGATGTTGGCTGTGGGCCTATTGTATATTGTCTTTATGATATTGAGGTATGTTCCTTCTATTCTGATTCTCTGCAGAGTTCTTATCATGAATGGGTATTGGATTTTGTGAAATGCTTTTTTAGCATCTATTGTAATGATCATGTGATTTTTGTCTTTAGTTCTGTTTATGTGGTGGATTACATGGATTGTTTTTCGTATGTTGAACCAGCCTTACATCCCTGGGATGAACCCAACTTGGTCATGATGTATGATTTTCATGATGTGGTTTTGAATGCGCGTTGATACTATTTTGTTTAGAAGTTTTGCATCAAAGTTCATCAATGATATAGGTCTATAATTTTCTTTCCTTGAGCTGTCTTTATTTGGTTTTGGTATCAGTGTGATTTGGCTTCATAGAATGTATTTGGGAGAGTCCCATTTCTTTCTATTTCATGGAATAGATTGAGGAGTATTGGGATTAGTTCTTCTATAAAGGTTTTATAAAATTCACCTGGGAAACAAATCTGGACCTGGGATTTTCTTTTATGGTAGCCTCCTTATTGCTGCTTCAATCTCTTTGATTGCTTTTGGTCAATTTAAATTACTATATCTTCTTGATTCAACTTAGGAAGGTTGTATGTGTCTAGAAATTTGTCAATTTCTTCTAGGTTTTCCATTTTGTTGGAGTATAGTTTTTCAAAGTAGTTTCTGATAATCCTCTGGATTTCCATGCTGTTGGTGGTAATATCACTTTTTTCATCTCTTATTTTAGTAATTTGGGTTGATCTCTCTTTCTTTTTGTTAGGTTTGCTAATGGTTTATCTATCTTGTTTATTTTTTGAAGGAACCAGCTTTTGGTTTTGTTGATTTTTCTGTATAGTTTTTTTATTCTCTACTTCATTGTTTTCTGCTCTGATTTTAATAATTTACTGTCTTCTACTGACTTTGGGGTTAGACTGTTCCTGTTTTTCAAGGGCTTGTGGTGTGTCATTACATTATTTATTTGGTGATTGTCTGTTCTTCTTATGGGGGCATTCAGTGCTATGAATTTTCCTCTTAATACTGCCTTCAGGGTGTCCCATAGAGTTTGATATGTTTTGTCTCTGTTTTTGTTTGTTTCTAGAAATTTCTTAATTTCTCCCCTTATTTCTTCTCTTAATCATTCCTCATTCAGCAGTGTGGTGTTCAGTCTCCATGTGGGTCTTCCTATAGTTTATTTCAAGTTTTATTCCATTATGGTCTGAATAGACACAGGGGATTATGTCACATTTTTTGAATTTGGTAGTGCTTACTTTGTGGCCCAGGGTATGGTCTATTTTGGAGAAGGTTCATAAGCAGCTGGAAAAAAATGTGAGTTCAACTGTAGTTGTGTGGAATATTCTTTATGTCTACTAGGTCCATTTTGTTTATGGTGTTCCTTAGGTCTGAGGCATCTTTACTGACCTTTTGTCTTGAATATTGATCTAGTGGTGTGAGTGGGTTTTAAAGTCTCCCAATATTATTTTATTGGGATCTATGTCTGATTTATTATCATGAAGAGTTTTTTTTATGAAAGTGGTTGCACCTATGTTTGGGGCATAAATGTTGACTATTGTTATATCCTCTTGCTGGATTGTTCCTTTTAACAGTAAGAAATGACCTTCTTTGTCTTTTCTGATAAGTTTAGATTTGAGGTCTAATTTGTCTGATATCATAATTGCTACTCCTGCTTGTTTTAGAGGTCCGTTAGCATGGATCACCTTGCTCCATCCTTTCACTTTTAGTTTGTACGTATCTTTACTTGTAAGGTGTGTTTCTTGCAGGCAGCATATAGATGGGTTGTGATTTTTAATCCATTTTGCCACCTTATGTCTTTTTATTGGGGACTTGAGGCCATTTATATTCAGCGTGATTATTGAGAGATGGGTTTTCATTCCTAACATTCTGAGTTTTAATTTCTGTTTGAGGTAGTGTTTGTTCTTTGCCTAGTTGTTTGTTTGATGGAAATCATTATTTCTCTGGTTCTGGCATTTCCTTATTATTTCTCACTTGTAATTAATCTTTTTGAGTATTTTCTCTAGTGCTGGTTTGGAAGATATAAAATCTTTCAGCTTCTGTTTGTCATGGAAGGTTTTTATTTCCCTGTCAAATTTGATAGATATCTTTGCTAAGTAGATAAATCTTGGCTGGAAGTTATTTTCTTCCAGAGTTTGGAATATGTCACTCCTGACCCTCTTGGCTTTCATGACTTGGTTTGGAAGATGGGGAGTGTTTCTTTTTGGTTTGCCTCAGAATGTTACTTGGTCTTTTACTCTCCTGCCTTTAAGATTCTCTCCTTGGCCTCTACATTAGTCAATTTGATTATTATGTGGTGTTGTGAACCTTTTCTCTGATCTTGTCTATTAGGGGTCCCATATGTTTCCTGTACCTGTGTGTCGACCACTTTGTGTATGTTTAAAAAATTTCCTAATATTACTTCTCTGAATAGATTATTGATTCCTTTAGTTTCAGCTTCTAATCCCTCTTCTATGCCTATTATTCTTATGTTTGCTCTTTTAAGACTGGCTGAGATCGCTTCAATGTCCAATTCATGCTGTCAAATTGTTTTTTCTAATTTATACACTATGCATTCTTTTTTGGAGATGTCATCTTCTAAGAGTGAGATTCTGTTTTCCATGTGGTCTAGTCTATTGTTGATGGTCTGTTTTGATGCCTTCATTTCAATTATTGCATGCTTTTCTTCCTTCATAGTTTCTTTTTGATTTCTTTTCAGAGTGTCAGATTCTTTATTTGATCCTTCATTACTTTCAGGCTCTCTCTGAATTCTTTTCAGATATCCTGTATCATTTCTACTATTAAAGTCCTGAATGGCCTTCTGGCAATCTTTGCACTTCTGTGTTGGCAGGTTCTGTTGTTGTGGGGTTGTGGGAGCTCATTGTTTCTTTGATATTCTTCCTTTTCATGATTTCAGGTTTTTTATGTTTATTCCTTTGTTGCTTTTGGTAGCTCTCTCTCACTCTGTAGGTTTCCTCTATCTAATCTCTCTCCCTTTATAGTTTCTTATCCTGGAGGTAGATAGGTGCTACTAGGTGATCCTTAAAGGTGAATAGCCTTTACTGAATGGTTATTCTCACTTGCTCGGTATAATGTCCATTTGCAGGCCCAATTCTTAGTCTCCAAAGTGATTGGGACCCTTGCCTGGTGCCTCTCACTACCTGTGCAGGCAACCAGTGCCGATATTGC
The DNA here is from genome assembly GCA_004027185.1 of Glis glis. Classification (NCBI taxonomy): domain Eukaryota; kingdom Metazoa; phylum Chordata; class Mammalia; order Rodentia; family Gliridae; genus Glis; species Glis glis. The sequence continues at coordinate 17,205 of PVJS01032486.1, read as the reverse complement.
CCCACTCACTGCAAGCGTGTGTCTCCGTGGATTCCACATGGGCTGTCCCTATGTCTCTCTCTGTCTACACCTATAGCAGGTGTCACCATCAGGGGGCCCCGGGCTTTTTCTCTCTTTGTCTACAGAAGCAGCAGATGTCACTTTGATCAATTCTATGCAAACACGGAACTCCATGTTTTCCACAGAGAGGGCTGGTTTAATCTAATTTTTCCCCAAGTACCATAGCTGTATGTCCTGTGGTGATACCCGGGGACTCTATAAGGGTGCTACGATCCGTGGGCTGCAAGTCTGTCCCACCCAAATGTCTGTTTATCCATGAGTCTACCACGTCCTACAGCAGACCCTACTCCCACCTCTGCTGGGGCAGTCTGCACAATTTCAGACCCCGCGATTCCCTGTGTCCATGCTGGGTGGTCTCCCCCTGGGGTGGCTCATTGACTTACGGTCTCATTGAGTGCTTTTCTTAATCTCTAGGGGAGGGGGTGGGTTCAGCCGCTGCCGCAGGTTCTGGTCAGGCCTCCAGGCACTGGGGACTCTGCCGAGCGTGGGTCAAACTGCTGCTTGCTTTTGTTGTTGATGCTCTACAGCGCTGGTTTTAGAAAAGTCTCCTGGTTTCTTTGTTGGTGGCCTGAAGAAGTTGCAATGCTGGTAGCTACCAGTGCGGTCTGATCAAGATGGTGCCACCACCGCTTCTGCCAACGCAGTAGTTCAGGTCTGTGTCATGCATGGAGCAAGTTGCTGCTACCCTTCACTGCTGCTATTCTGCAGTTGCTGGATTCACAACAGGTCACTGGCATCTCCATTGGTCTTGTGTAGGAGCCAAAATGCTATTACCATCGGTAAGGTCCTGCTAAGATGGTGCCGCTGCAGCTGCTGTAGCCACCGCCATTTGGTCTCTTGAGTGTGGAAAATTTTTTAATATTACTTCTCTGAAAACATCATTGATTCCTATGGTTTCAGCTTCTATTCCCTCTTCTATGCCTATTATTCTTAGGTTTGCTCTTAAAATTGGCCCAGATCTCTTTAATATCCAATTCATGCAGTCAAATTCTTTTTTCTAAATTATATACTATGTGTTCATTTTTGGAGTGGTCATCATCTAAAAGTGAGATTCTGTTTTCCATGTGGTCTAGTCTACTGTTGATAGTTTGTATTGATGTCTACATTTCAATTATTGCATCCTCACTTCCTTCAGAGCTTCTTTTTGATTCCTGTTCATGGTGTCAGATTCTTTGTTTATTTGATCCTTAATTTCTTTCACGCTCTCTCAATTCTTTTTGTAAATCCTTCATCATTTGTACTATTAAAGTTCTGAATTGTCCTTCTGGCAATCTCAGCAATTCTATGTTGGTGGGTTCTGTTATTGTGGAGTTGTGGGAGCTCATTGTATCTTTGCTATTCTTCCTTCCCATGATTTCAGGTTTCTTAAGTTTATATCTTTGTGGCTTTGTAGCTCTCTCTCTATATTTATAGGTTTCCTATGTCTATTCCTCTCCCTTTATAGTATCTTATTCTGTAGGTAGATATTTACTACTAGGTAATCCTTAAAAGTGAATATCCTCTACTGTTTGGGTATTCTCAGCTCTCTGTTGTGCGTTTATCACCCTTTATTACTGACTTTGAATTCTGTGTCCCGTATCACTCCACTGTTGTTCTGCCTGAAGATCATCAGTAGTGGGTTGCAGTTACTCTACGGCTCCTTCTGCCCACTGCAATGGTGATGTTGATGGGCTCCAGGTGGTAACGTCCAGGGACCTGTCTATCACCTGTGTAATAGGGAGTAGACTCAGAGGTTTTAACAGAACAGTGTGTGCCCTGTGAGTTTTTAAACTTCAGTGTGCAGGCTGTTGGGCAGTTCTGTATGTCAGCAGTGATTAGTTTGTCCTTAGTGTCTGGCAGTCCTTTCTGGTGGCTCACCCGATTGTCCAATCACACCAGTATGGGTTTAGGGGAGTCAGCTGGTATATACAAGGGCAAATTGTTTTGTATTTAATGGTGAAGGGTGAATGAGGAGGAAGGAGCTGGAGTAAGGAATGCAAGAATAGGTTAAAGTAGAGAATAGAATTGATTAGAATAAGAGTTTGAATGTAGTAAGGTAATATGTAATAAAGTTAGAGATAATGAAAATAAAGGGAGATTTTAGCAGCCAATGTAGGGTATTTACGTATAGTGATATGAAATGTATTTAATATAAGTCATAGAAAGAGGAAAAAAGGGGCAGAGAGAAGAGAGGGGATAGGAGAGAGGGAAGAATTTTGTAAAAGGGATGGAGAAACAAACAAACAATAAAAAATCCTACAAATATACAAGTACAGAGAAGCTGCAAAAATCAGAAAAACATACAGAATGAAATGGCAAAGTGGATATATATATATTTATTTATATATATTTATTATATATAAATATATATAATAAATATAATAATAAATAATATATAATAAATAATAAATAATAAATATATATTTCATCATTGTATATATATATATGTATACATATATACATATATATATATACACATATATACACAATGATGAGAAATGGAAAAAAGAAAAAGAAAAAGGAAAAAACCTACACTTGGCCTCTGCCGCCCTCCTGGGTCTGTGTAGATACTTGTTTAAGGTCCTCTTAATATAGGATGTTCTCGAGCATTTTCCAAGTGTTCTCACTTGCTCAGTAACCTATGGCAATGATGTTAGCTTGCAGCCCCAATTCTTGTTCTCCTTCAGTGATTGGGACCCTGGCCTGTGTCTCTCTCTGCCTGTGTAGGCGCTGGGTGCTGGTGGGGCCCCCTCCAACTGCAAGCATGTGTCTCCATGCTCTCCAGACCCTGGTCCGTGACTCTCTCTGCCTATGCAGGTGACAGGAGTCACTGGGAGCAAACCCAATGCAAAAGTGGGGCTCCACGTTCTCCATGGAGAAGGCTGGGTTGGTCTGATTTTTCCCCAGACACCATGACTGGATGTCCTGTGGCAATCCCCAGAGATCCTGCAAGGATGCTGTGACATATGCACTGTAGGTCTCTCACAACTGAATGTCCCCGGGGGCTGTCTGGTAATCCGCGCCTCTGCTGTGTTTTATGGCAACCCCCACCCCCACCTCCACAGGGGTGATCCGCAAAGTCTCAGACCCCAGGAGTCTGTTGCTTGTCAGGCAAGTCCTTCGTGGCCACGCTGGGTGGTCTCCTGCTGGGGAGGCTTGTTAACTTACGGTCTTGTTGAGCACCGTTCTGGATCTCTGGAGGAAAAGGCGGGCTCAGCCGCCCCCGCAGGTTCTGGCAATAGGGTCTCTGTCAATCATGGAGCAAGATGCAGACCACTTTCGTTGTTGATCTGCAGTCACTGGCTTCTCATAAAGTCACTGGCTTCTTTGCTGGCCATCTATGGAAGCTTCAGTGCCAACAGCTGCCAGGCTCAGCGCAGCCTGGCCAAGACGGCACCACCACTGCCACCATTCCCCAGGTGAGGCACGTGGAGCTCTTTACTGTCCTCTGTTCTGTCTTCTGTCTTTGATTCCATTTCATTTCAGTTTTTCATTGTTTTGTTCAATTTTTTGCGCTTTTCTTTTCTTGTCAAGAGGCTATCTTCATAGCCATTGAGTTTCATGTCTCAGAGTGACTAAAACATGCTGTCTCCCTCGGTCGCCATCTTTCTTCCTCTGAAATGATTTTAATAGGTTTTTAGTTAATAATGAACTCATCTTATTTCCTAACCTGTTCTTGTGACCTTGTTAGAAACGGATTCTAGGGAAGCTGCAAATAAAAACGCATGAAATCAAAAGTAACGTGGCAAGGCAATTTACTTCTGCAGAAGGGTGTGTTACCAACAAAAAGTCTGGTAAGCAAGCACACTGTGCAGGCAGTCTGCTTGGCTTTTATCTCTGACATGATCCTGCCCCTCACCCTGATTTGGGGAGGGCTTGGGTTCACAACTCTCCATGATTGGCTCTTCTCTAATTCAGACCGAAACATAGTTTTGACAAAGAAACAAAGTCTTAGGGTACATCCTGCATTGATTGGTCTACTGCTAGCACAAACAAAGTTCTGACATTTGGGAGGAGTCTGCAAGTGAAGCAGTCAGATAAATGTACACAAGTTACATAATAGACCAGACCATATTTACAAATGAATGCTTAAGCTACAATTACAACATGGAAAGGAGTATACTTCTGTGTAATTTGCTACTTCAATAGAAAAGATGGTTTTTATTTCTTACAACCTTCATCTGAAAACAAATGTATTATAGAAGGCTAAAAGGCCAAAAAGGCCTGTAATACCAGTACTTGGGTGGCTAAGACATGAGGATCACAGGTTTGAGGACAGCCTATGCAACTTATCAAGGCCCTCAGTAACTTAATGAGCCCCTTTAACAAAATAAAAAATAAAATAATGCTGATTGTGTAGCTCAGAGGTAGAATGCTTCTTGGTTCAATCCCCAGTAAAACACACACACACACACACACACACACACACACACACACACAGCCAATTCCAGGACTGGTAAATAAAATAACTAACTAATTAGGAAAGCAATGACAGAGAACAGTGTAAGTCCAGTGTCTTCTGTGCGCTTCTGACAGATTTCGTGGCTGCTTCTCCCCTTGACACGGTATGGGTATTGCTTCTCCTCCTCACTGTGGTCTTTGCTGGTGGACAGAGGTGGGGTCTCATAAACTGAATGAAATGCCAGAATTCATACAAAACGGGCATGTGAAGGAAGTTGGAATCTGGTGCTGCTGGCTGTCTCCACTGCCCCAAGGGTAAAGAAGTCTGTGACTAACTTTAGGCTTGTTTTGTGAAGCTTGGTGCCATCACCATGGCTGATTATTATTCGGGCCATTCCTCCACTTTAAAATTTTCCTTGAAATTTTGAAGTATTAATTATTGGTTATCTGAAATAAATATTTGTCCCCAAAGGAAAACATTAAGGAAATTAAATAAAAGGAGAATCAAAGTACTTCTGAGCTGGTTCTCCTCTTCTCCTCAGAGGCCATCTTCAGGACCACGAGGGCCCAGGACACATTGGGAGCATAGGTCAAGTCAAGGGTCAGAGGGCAGGTTGCTGATAGGAAGGCTAAAAGTTTGAAGATGGGACATGTGTAAGTATTGCATGTATAGGTACTTCTGATTTAATGACTTAAATTTAAATATACCAGTAGTTTCTCTGTTTGGAAAAGCCCTTCAGAGAATTTTGGATACATATCTGACACCCCAGTTTATCTCCTTTATAAACCTCCTTGTCTAGCTTTTAGAACAGTCATAGGCTTGATATTTTGAGTTCTGAATGCAGTTAAGGCCGTGAGATGGTTCGCTGCTCACCCAGAGTTACATTCAAAAAGTGCCACTCAAGCCAACAGTGGCGGCACACACCTGTAATCCTGGTACTTGGGAGGTGGAGACAGGAGGATCGCTAGTTTGAGACTCACCTCAGCGAGACTGTCAGCAACCATCAAGACCAGTTTCAGAACAAAAAATAAAAAGGGCCAGGGGTGTAATTCGGAGGCAGAATGATCCTGGGTTCAATCCCCAGCACCACATAGACACACACAACCTCCTGACCCATATGCTCCCAAATCCCTGACCCACAGAAGCCATGCAAGGCAGTCCACGAGGACTGTTATTTACCTACTGGGTTTGAGGGTAGTTTGGTTCATAGCATTCGTCACTATGCAGATATAATTTTTCATATAAAAATTTGATCCTTGTTCAGCTTTGGCTTTGGAATCTTTGTTTTGCACCATGGTAGCTCTATCTCATTGAATAGTAATTTTCCTCTCTATTGCTTTCTTCTGCTCTATTGATACATTCTAATATAAATTTTTTATTAGTAGGGAGCAAGTTTTTCAGCTTAAAAGTGTATCCTTTTCATTTGTCACAAAAATTTCTCCCTTAATAATAGTTCGAGCAGCATCCCAGGTGTCTAATGTTTTGCACCTTAATAAAGGCAACTATTGAACTATGGAGTATTTTGTGGATATTGTGACAATACTAAATTTAAAGAGAAATGTGCTAGCAACTCTCTATAGTGATATATGAAAATATTGTTTAAGGTTACTTTTCTTATTTTGACAAATTTCTAGAGAATTTTTATATTTGAAGTATTATCAGACTCTTAGAAAAATATGTAATATTATTTATAATATATTAGGCATGGCAGATTCTGTATGAATAATAATAGTGGTTGACATTCGTAAATAGTCACATTTTATTCCTACTATATTCTGTTGAATCAGGTAAGATATATTTGATTCAGATCAATAACTATGGCACATAAAGTCATAAACCCTTTAAAAATGTAAGAGTATAAATTATGTGTGCTTGTGGCAGTGGTTGAGAAACTGAACATAAACCTTTAAAATATTATAGCTTGAAAACCTAATAATCTATCATCTATTAAAGTAGAGCATGGGCAAGAAGTCATTACTCTGAAATTTAGTAACATTGCAATTTGTTGGAGAGTTTTTTTTCCTTTTCAGTATAAAAGCAGCTCTGAGTCCACAGTCTCAGATGTACTTGATCTTAAGTAAGCTGAGTGAAATAAATGACCATCTGGGTTGTTTATCAGCTCTGTTGAGACTTTCTACTGTGTGTTTGATAATAGGGTGAATAAAAACACACAGTGGTTTTCACAGATAACAAGATAAAACCCCCCAAAAGATAGTCAGATGAATTCAAAAGTGAGGTGGAAACTTCCAGGTTTTTAGGTCTTGCTAATAGTGCCTTATGGATGGACTTATGGCATGGTGACACAAGCAGTTTTTCACATTACAATGATGCTCCCTAAAATTGCCCAAGATTTAGTACATATTCCTCCTTTCTTTCCCATCTCGTAGTGAAAACCAAGCTCCTTGCTTTAGGGGCAGTTTTCTTCCAGAGGTGGGCCAAGGAATGGAAGTGGTGTGAAGGGTACACTGATATTTCTGCACATTGCTCACTATATTAAGTAGCTTAGAAGCTTTAAATTGCTGACAGTTTTATATTGTGTGAAATAAAAATCAGTCTTAAGATATGACCTAATGTGTCTTTGCCTTTGGGAAGGGTGAATGCCAGGTTGACTTGGCAGTCACTTATCTTCTGTTTGAACCCTTCCTGTTTTGTATGTACCCTGAATATAGCTATATAAAGAAAATGGATGCCCTTTGAACAGGACTAGAAGGCAAAGAAATGAAAACATTTGTTGGTTTAGGAGGGTGGGATTATGGGCTCATTTTTATTTTGTCTTTATGATTGTTTTAATGTTGTTTTAAGTATCTTTATGATATAAATAAGAAAAAATAAAAAAGGTTTATTACTTATCAAGTATTACTGGCCTCCAGGTATTTGGAGTTTTGAAGATGAAACTCTCATTATGCAGACAGCCCTGTTCAATCATTCAAGCAATATTTACCCTGCAAAGCATTGTGGGAAACCCACAATCCCAATGGAGACACCATTCTCACAGAGTCAGAAGGACCTTAAGACGTAAAATAGCATGCTCTGTATATAAACCATGTGAACAGCTTCTTTTTAGCAAACGGAATCAGGCTCGTCTTTCAGGAGGAGGTGGAGTCTCTTAGATTTGGAAGCATGGTGAGATTTGGGATCCATAGGGATAAGGAGTAACCGATGATGGTGGTCAGTCGTCTTCAGGCACATGGAGGCACTTCTTATGATGTGGTGGAGACACATGATTGCATATGGCAGTGAATTATGTCACTTTGAACTACGCACCTAACTTTTGGTACGAGACCTTTCAGAGTTTTGTTTTCCCCTGGCATGGCTCATAGCATTGTTTGAGTTGGTACTCATACTCTCAGCCTGGATGTCTACACAACCACGTGGATGAAGCTGTCTATTGTCCATAGTGGACAGGTGGCAGGCAAGACACATCTCTTCAGTTATACTCTTCTGAAGTTTCGGGGTTGCTTGTTACCACGCTAACACTTAGCTTAATCCAATGGTGTAAAGTGAAAAGATATTTAGAGCAGAAAACAATATTAACTGAGGTATACGAGGAAATACATACCAATAATAATAATAATAATAATAATAATAATAATGATAATAATAGTAATATAGTTATTATTATCATTGTGGGTACTGTGAGGTCTGGCCATGAGGTCATGACAGAAGAGGACTGAGAATAAAGGAACAAAGAAAGAAAAACGTCCCCTGACCATTGCCCTGCCCCGAGATGATCTGGCCACCATTACACCCACCAGCGGCTTACACGACTACTCTTGTATCCCCCCCTTCCTTGCCCCATAAAAAGCCCCTCCCCTGTAAGGAGGCAGCTTCTGACTCTCGTGGGCTCTCTCCCTGGCCAGATGTCTCCTTCCAGGTTTTATTCCTAAATTAAGTCTGTTCCTTGCTGTCGGGCTGTGCTTTCTTTGTCCCCATATACCCCAACAATCATTATATAATTATTGTTGGTACTAGGGATGGAACCCAGGGGCATTCTACCTCTGAGCTATACCCATTTTATTTTTATTTTGAAACAGGGTCTCACTAGGTTGCTGAGTGTCTCACTAAATTGCTGAGGCTGGCCTTGAACCTGTGATTCTTCTGTCTCAGCTTCAAAAATTATTTTTGTGTGGAGTCTGGTAGAATTAGTAAGAGTGGTGAAAAACATGGTTGGAAATAGAGTTGGGACCTACCACAGCAAGCCTAGAACTTTGGTTCTAGATTAAGTGAAAATATTCTTGTGTGGAATGGCTGGGCCCTATCCTTAATTCAGTGTTATTTTACATTCTACCCCTAAACTGATAGTGTATGAAACTTATGTTTAAAGAAAGGGCCTTAAAAAGAAAAAAAAATCCCAAGAACCAATTAATAAAAAGTTAATAAAAGCACATTGCTGTCTTATTCTACAATGATGTGCTTGTGTAGATGGTGGCCATTCTGTGAGATCCATGTAGCTGTCTAGCTGCTCTCCTCCCTGGGCCATGGCTACTTCCTAGGGCCTAGTGCGGTACCTGGTGTGTACTCAGCACTAACCATACTTTTATTGGCCGAGGGAGAATTTCCCTGCCATGAGCAGGTAGTTCAATCCTCTGAGACAGCTTTGTAGATTCATTGCTCTGTGTTAATCTTTTTCTCCAGAGCCTGGTGAAAATGAATTAAGGTTTATAAAATATTCAAAGATGCATTGGGAAAAAATTCATTTGATATGATTGAGAGGGTAAAAATAATATTAGAACTGAATCAGAGATTGGTGAAGAAAATTTAGTTTGATTTGCATTGAACAGGATCGATGCTTTGAATGACTGGTAAAGTTAAATCTCATTTCTGAAGTTCTCGAACATTCTTATTTCTAACCAGGGCTTTAATATCATTTTAATGCAGTTTTTTACATATGAATTAATATAATAAATGTCAATGTTGAATAGAATAAGGTCACATTTTACTACTTTGACCAGAAGTATAATCTTCCCAGATTCAATTTTATTACTATTATAACAGTCATACTGGATAAGGTCACCAATATTTCTTTCCAAGTGATATAATATATGACGACAGCCTTTATACCAACTTTAGTTTTTGTAGTTTGGATTTATATTCTGAAACATGTTGACAAAGATATATCCTGGACTTTTCCTGGTCAAATGGCAGTCTGGGGAAGATGTTTCCCTCTAATTTATGGGAAATTTGAAAGTGGATAAACGGAGTCGTTGAAATGTAGCATTTCCTTGATCATATCATCCCTTGCTTACAGATAATTAAATTCTTGTGACGTTTTAGGCTCCTGTTTGAAAGTGAGGGTGGTGTTTAAAGACTTTTTGATAAGTAAAAGCAGGAATTGCTTTCTGGCCTAGCCCGAGCCGGCCAGACCGCCAGCCCGCACAATTCATTTGAGTGACATGTTCATTGAATCAGAAGAGTTCAGGGTTATCAGGGATGGGAAAGGGCAACTAGCAAAGCCATTTACCTTGTCCCTCTTCTGCAACATCCTGACCAAGTGATCACTCTCGCTGCCACAGCTCCAATGGGAACAGTGAGAGCACCAACCTTGTGACACTGGTGTGCAGATGAGAGAGAGGACGCCTGCATTGTGCTCAGGACCACGGCGGCCTGGGTAAAAGTGCTCAACAAGCAGAAGCTGCTGCTGCTATTGTTATTCTGAATATTCTCTTGGCTACCACCTCAGGAGACGGTGGATTTTCATCTTCCCGGAACTCTCTCTCTGCTAAAGGCAGATGTTGAGCTCAAAGCTACCTCCTTGTCCTTTTTACTAATTTATCTTTGTTTTGACTTTAGGGATCATGAGTGATAATGATGATACTAATCATTGCTAATTAATGTTTATCTAGAGCTTACTATGTGCCAGTCCCTACATCCAGTACATAATCACATTTAAAATGCATTCTGTAATGTTTCAAACATACTCAAGAGTAGCAAAAATGATATAAAGAATGTCTGTTTACCTTCCACCAGCTTTAGTTGCTATCCAGGTGGTGCCACGCTTGCTCCATCTAGCCACTTCTGTTTTTGCTAAAATATTTTAAGGCAACTCTTAGAAATAGCTTTATCTCAACTCTACATTTACCAGTTTGTGTCCATAAATGGAATTTTTCTAATATTACTCCAATACCATCATAACTAAAAAAATTGATACTAATGTCTTGATATTATTGGTATTTTCTTGATTTTTACTGACTTCTTGATATAAGGATCCAAATGAGATCCACACATTGTATTTGGTTGTTCTGTATTTTCATACTCTTTTAGTACAATTTTGTTATGCCATTGACTTTTTTAAAAAACTGTGTTGGCTGTCCTATAAACTATTCTCTTCTGTCAGTCTGTCTGTTTGCTTTTTTTTAAACTGTGTTGGCTGTCCTGTGGACTATTATTTTCATATGTACACATTTGAAGTGGTACTGTGTGCTTCACATCACATTGTGTAGGGAGGCACAGTGTCTGGGTGTCATACTCTTATGGTCCTGAAATTGATTAGTGGAATTAGGTTGTTACCACCTGGCCCTCCATTGTAAACTTCTCCATCAAACTTTATTTAAAGCAGGAATTGTTGTTTTTCCTTTTTTTTCTTTTTTAAATGTGAGACTTTTAGGATGTTGGCAAAGCCTCTACACCTCTTCTCCCAGAAATGTTTTTAAATGAGGACAACTAAGTATAAGAAAATTGGTCAGATATTGAATAACAATTATCATAGTATTAAAGAGAAAATTTGTGATATAGTCAAATGTGCCTTGTTTATTACACACTAAATAAGAACTAGTAACAAATACAATGACTACTATGATTTTGTAATAGTAATAGTAATAATAAATAATTGTGGAGTAAATTATATTTTTAAGATATCTGCAACTATAAAGATATAATATTTTCATATACTTTAAAATACCTGTGATTGGCCAGGCATGGTGGCGCATGCCTGTAATATCCCAGTACTTGGGAGGCTGACACAGGAGGATTACAGGTTCGAGGTCAGCCTTGGCAACTTAATGAGGCCCTTAGCAACTTAGTGAAACCCTGTTTCAAAGTGAAAAATAAGATCAGGCTGGGGTGTAGCTCAGGGGTACAATGCCCTTGGGTTCACTCCCCAGTGCCACATACACATGCACAAAGCTGTGATTTATGCTATAACAGATCATAGGTACTGCTGTTACTACTATGGCGTGGTACCTGCATTTATGATTTCAGATGCAACATTTCACTTTGGAGTTACTAAAAAGAAATCTATATCTTGTCCCTATGCATGCTAGTGTATTCTTCTTCTACCTAAGCTCTTCCACTACATGTCCATGGGACTTCAAGTTTAAGAACCCCTGCTGGGTATGGTGGCACACACCCAGTACTTGGGAGGTTGAAACAGGAGGATTACAGGTTCGAGGACAGCTTCAGGAGCATAGTGAGACTCTGAGCAATCTAGTGAGTCCCTGTTTCATAAATAAATACATAAATAAATAAATAAAGTGAATGTCTCTGGGTTTAATCCCTAGTGCCAAAAAAAGTAAAAGAAAAGAATGAATGAGCCTCTGACTTAAGCCCTAAGTTATTCATTAAAAGTTTGCATAGATCCATTATTTCATTGGGGATTAGATTCTTTTGGCAAATCTATTACTCCTTTCACTTGTAGAACTGGAATTCTTTCAAGAATGTTTCATCAATGGTGATGTCTAGTAATCATGAAATAAGGTTCAAGTAGAATAATTAATACCCATTTTGCAGATGAGGTGACTGATACTCAAAGAGTGCATTTTCTCAGAGTCAAAGAGCTAACAAGTGATGGAAATGGAATTTGAATCCAGATCAGGATCATTCCATAGCACATGTGCTGTATTCACATTCTGTTCTATCAATTACTGGCTGGTTAGCATGCATCTTCCTACCTTCCTGGAACAATGGTCTTTGCAGTGCTATGGCAGGGGTGACCCTTGTCCTCTCGTCTCCATCAGGCTTGATTCTCCTCTGCCATCCTGCCTCACTTGGGGAATGTGCTGTAGGCTGTGCCTGGTGGTTCCCCAAGTTGACAGAAGACTCCATGAGTGGCCCAGCCAACAAGATCAGAGTGAGAAATCACCTCCCTCAACTCCTTGCCAGACTTCCATTCAGTCTGAGACAAAGTGTGTCTTGTGGAAACATTTCTATGTTGCCTTATCCTAAATTTTATTCTCAACAGAAATCCCCAAGCTGTTTTCACACACGCTGCTGCACACCGAAAGTCTTCCATCTCCTTGTTGAACAAACAGTAGGCTGGACCTGGGGAGCTCAACTGCAAGAAGAATCCATCTCTAGACTTACCTAGGGGTAAAACTTAAGAAAAGGAAGATGGCCTGGAAAGTGTCCTATTTGTGGGTATGAAACATCTTGAAGAATAACAGCTATTTTACTTTTTTCTGATTAAAATACAGTAATTGTTTTTTGCTTAATTCACTTATTAATTAAACAGTACTTCATTTCAACAGTACTTCATTCAAATAATAATTCACTTAGACATTGTTTTCAAACGACCCACCCACCCATTCAATGTTTAGCAAGTCCATAGAGTCCATAGAGTAGGATACCATAGCCAGGTACTAGGACATGGTTGAAAGCCAAACATTCCCAATTCCTCTTCTCACTTCAGCTTGCATTCTAATAGGAAACTAATAAGCATAAATGAGTACTGAGGCTCCAGAACTTGATATAGGCAAGGAAAGACAGGAATAGATGAGCAGTAATGGGGGAAAGTATACTTCAGATGCGGTAGAGAAATCTAAGAGGTAAAATCTGAACTGAGACCTAACCTGGGCTCCACTTGGTCTTTGGATCCACGAGTGAGATGTGACCTCTATAATTAAAGAGTTTTTGGACTAAGGGCAGGTGATGCACTACGGAAAGGGCCTATAGTGGAACATCGTGAGAGAAGGATGTAGCTATGTCTCCCCCCGCCATCCCACCCACGCCCAGTGTTGTCTCAAAAGAAGGATTTTGGCAGGAGCTTTGCTTGTTATTCATCATCCATATGGAATACGAGGCAGGCATGGTGTCTGATGTTACCCATTATGTAATCACTCTCTAGTTATATTACAATGTACAAGAGAACATTTAGTGAAGAAACATTAACACTTAACAGTCAGGTTTGATGATGCACTCAGGGATCAGAAGGTTTGGTAGCATGTAATTCTCAATGAAGGTATTTGACAGGGGATAGAATGTCCACTTTATTTTTGCCAGACAGTGTTTTGGGAGAATTCAGAAGCACAGGACTATAGGTATACCATTTTTGCAGAGAAAATTGGATCCATACATGATTTAAAGTCATTTATCGCTTTTCTTCAGTTTATTCTCTCCTGTTATTACTGAGACATACATGGAGTGTGACACTAGTTCTTGGCACAGGCTTTAAAGTTTTGACTCATTAGCAATACATTGTATTTGTCCCATCCAGTGTTTTTAACAAATTTGAAGTACAGGCAGCCCTCCTTGTACAACAGTGAAAGACTCTAGAACTGGCCATTTAAGCTGAAGCCATGCAAAGCAAACTTAATAATGGGAAATGGGAAAAAATATGACTGTTTGGTGACTTAACTTTTTTGGGGGGGAGCTATACTTGGAATTGGACCCAGGGTTACTTTGCCACTGAGCTACACCCCCGACCCCTTTTTTATTTGGGGGCAGGATTTTGCTCAGTTACCCAGGCTGGCCTCGAACTTAAAATCCTCCTGCCTCAGCCTCTCCAGTTGCTGGGATTACAGGTGTGCATTACTGTACCCGCTGACTTTGAAATGTTTTTGTCAAAACATTAAAAACTCTCTTCCTGTCATAAGTGTATCAAGAAATGGAAAAAATTATAACACTAATACTTATTTGGTACACTGTCATTTAAAACATTGAGAACTGAAGTGCTTCATCTCTTGGAAAACACATCAAGAGGAGTTTGAACAGTGCTTCCTTCTTTTTCTCATCCTATGACAAAGGATACAGACTGACCATGTTTTCTGTGTATTGGTTCACTGTTATACTTCTGTCAAGTCTGGGTCCCCTTCCAACATTCTATGCTTTGTGCCTTCAGTTTGTGAAATAAGAGGTTTTAAAAGATATGGTATTTTTTGCTGACATCATTTTCTCTGGTACATCCTCCCCCTATTCATCGTAACCAGTTTGCTCATTGGCATCAGTAAGTTTGGCCTCATCAAGTTCCTCCAGCCGCCCACGTAGAAGCTCAGAACAACAGCGTAGTCCACAATGCCAGAGTCAGCTATTTCTTCTATAATTTCATTTATGTTCACCTCCAGGGTTGCCACTGGTTTCTTTGTTTGTTTGTAGTACTTTTACATTTGTTGGCCAATTCTCTCTTTTGATTATCCATTTTGGTGACATGTCCTGTGGGTTGAATGGGAGACCAGGGCACAAGACAGTACCATACTTTGCTGGCTGTGTGTGACTGAGTACCACATGCTCAGTGACCAGTCACTGCCAGGCTTTGAAAGAAGTGGTATGATTGGTTACTGGTGATTATGTACATCTGTAATCTACATACTGATTTGTGGACTGAAGAAGAGCTAGTGGTAGACTTTGTACTTTATCAAATTACTCCCTTAATATGCCATGTTAGCTGTAATTTGAGCCATGATGTTGGGGAACTGGTGTGATTTAACTAAATTGTGATTATTGAAATGTTTCAATAGTGGAGTCATGTGAAGAAAGAACTACCTGAAGTTGCTGGAAGTTAGATAGTTTGATATAGATAGTTTAATATAGAAGATTATCCATAGCAATCCAAATTTCCAATTTCCATGGGAACAAATGAATAAGTAAGTAGTGGATACCTGCCTTGAGGCATATGCTTTTCAGTTTTCTCCAGTTCCCACGGTTCCCTGAGGTCAAACATCCATGGCCTCTGTTGCTGTACCATCTGATACAGTAGCTATGAGCCACAAGCAGTTATGAACTTATAATATTTAAATTTTAAATTAAATTATTAAATATATAATTAATTGAAATGAAATGCAAGTAAAAGTTAGTTGGTCATACTAGTCACATTTCAAGTATTCAGTAGCCACATATAGCTAGCAGCCGCTATATTTGACTGTGTAGGATAAAGGACATTTCCTTCACTGAAGGGAGTTCCATTAGTCAGTGCTGCTCCATAAGTACTGATCTATCGTAGCTGAATTATTGTGGATCTTGGGCTATCAAGAGGATTGAAAGTCCAAACTATTATCCCTCCCAATTTGAATTATTTATTTTTTCTTCATAAATGAAATGGAGTCAGATGCAATTGTAAGAGTATAATTTGAGGGAGAGTCCTTGTGTTTTTTTCCATATAGAAACATTAATGGTATTGAGATTTCTTTACTCTGTGACATGGTATTTGAGATTGCAGTCTCATTCATGGAAGAGTGTGTAGTCATCAGTAGAAACTTATGTCACTCACTTTAGCAATAGATGTGATGGTTATTTAAATAATTTCTACTTTCTTTGAAGTAATGATGGGAAAGATGGTTATGAGAGGTGATGGGGGCAAGGTCTGAGTCCCCATGAAAGGTGACTGTAGATCAGCAAAGATATGTTTATAATATCCAAGTATATAAAGAGAATTGGAGTGAGTCTCAGAATCCTTCCGGAGGAATAACAGTATATAAATTTAAACCTGTTACGGAATTGCTAGGACATCTGTTTTTGTCTCCACAATTTTCTCTTTCCGTAGGCATGCTTAAATATTTTCTTTCACTTATATACAAAATGAAATTCAAATCTGTTGAAATCTCATGTCATGGTGGTATTTTTTATAGATCCTTTTGGATTACTGGGTCTACTAGTTTAAACATTAGTAAACCATAGAGTATTCTGTGCTGTCTACATATGGCTTGAAAATATGACATTGAGGTGAAAAAAATTGCAAATTCTACATTTACTTAGATATTTATAGCATTTTTGTAATGTCTGTTTTCATGGTTTGGGGTTTCATTGTTAACAACCATGTTTTGAACATTTCATTCAGTTAGAACTGGAGAGGAAAAAGAGATTATAATAGGTAATAAATTATTTTATCTGGATGCCAGTAATGCTTGAATTATGATGGGGAAGGAAAATACCCACAGAAACCAGATGAGAGGAAGTAGAGGTGGGTGGTTGAGTGGAATGTGGGAAAGTAGAGGTGAAGTTTTAAGTGTGGAATGAATGGAGAGCTAGGTTTCACATGATAGCACTAGTGTAAATGAGCCAGTATTTAAGTCACACATTCACATGGTGGTTTAAAAGAGGATCATGCTGAATAGAGAAAAGTCTTTAAGGGCATTAATTTCCATTGGCCTTTTTTTTAAAACAACCATTTGTTCAGCTTTTACTTTGTTATATAAGATATGCTATTATTTGTGGGGGAATACCTACAATACCCTAATTGAAGTAGGTACAAATATTAGCCCAACTTTACAAAGAGGGCTGGGTGTGGTGGCACATACCTGTTATCTCAGTACTTGGGAAGCTTAGACAGGAGGATTACAGGTTCATGGCCAGCCTCAGCAATTTAGCAAGGCCCTCTGCAACTTAGTGAGACCTGTGTCAAAATAAGATTTGAGAAAGCAAATGCAACTTAGAAAGGGGGGAGGGTTCTTGATTAAAACCCTAGATTGGCCGGGCGTGGTGGTGCACACTTGTAATCCCAGTACTTTGGGAGGCGGAGACTGGAGGATCTGGGTTCGTGGCCAGCCTCAGCTCTCTCTCTCTCTCCCTCTCTCTCTCTGTCTCTCTCTCTCCCTCTCTCTCTCTCTCCCTCTCTCTCT
>PVJS01032485.1:0-22752 GCA_004027185.1 Glis glis | reverse complement strand
TCCTTCCTTCCCTCCTTCCTTCCTTCCTTCCTTCCTTCCTTCTTTCTTTCTTTCTTTCTCTTCTTTCTTTCTTTCTTTCTTTCTTTCTTTCTCTCTCTCTCTTTCTCTCTTCCTTCCTTCCTTCCTTCCTTCCTTCCTTCCTTCCTTCCTTCCTTCTTCCTTCCTTCCTCCCTTCTTTCTTTCTTTCTCCTCCTCCTCCTCCTTCCCCTTCTTCTTCTTCTTCCCCCCCCCCTCCTTTCTCCTCCTCCTCCTTCTTCTGATACTGGGGATTGAACCCAGGGGCATTCTACCTCTGAGCTACATCCTGTGAGAATATAATTGTATCTTTTCTGTCAAAGGAGGTAGTTTCACTTAGGCGGCCATTTTGTAACCTGGTAGGGACTTACATTCCTTCCCCAAATTAACATCTTTTAAGAGATTACAGGTGTCGATCCTCCCCCATCTTCCCCTGTAGCTGATCAGGAAGAATGTGAAGCTGTAACTTCAACCAATAGGAGTTCAGCACAGGAGGAGCCTTGCGTTAGGGATATAAGACCCACTGGGTTCTTTGTGAAACGTGCTCTCTCTCATATCTGGGAGTACCCTTTTTTGCAAAAAAGTAAAATCGCCTTGCCAAGCAACTTTTGAACACGTGCCGTTTCTTTAGACGCCGTAAAAAGTTGTTTCTAACAACTCCCAGCCCTTTTTAATTTTTTTTTTTTGTGGTACTGGGAATTGAACCTAGAGGCATTTTACCTCTGAGCTACACCCCTAGATTGATTTTATTTCTTATTTGGAAACAGGGTCTCACTAGGTTGATGAGAGCCTCACTAAATTGCTGAGGCTGTCCTTGAACCTGCGATCCTCCTGTCTCAGGCTCCCAAGTACTAGGATTACAAGCATGCACCACCATACCTGGCTTAATTTTTATTTTGAAATATGGTCTCAGTTGCTGAGGTTCATCTGAAACCTGTGATCTTCCTGTCTCAGCCTCCCAAGTACTGGGATTACAGGTGTGCACTGGCTAATTATTAATTTGAAAATAGTTTAAATCATCAAGAGCCCAGCATCATGGTGAGGGGTTAGATTCAGCTGTAGTGTAGGCAGATATGCTTTAGGGAGGGCAAGGCTTTTGGGCTGCTGCACCCCTCTCTGGGACAGGGGTTTGAGTGCTTTGTAGGCTTGAGAAACTGGCCAGACAGGGGCTGAGGTTCTGGAGTGGAGAAAATTTATGTCAGGCAGGAGTGGGGCTCCTATGACCCCCTCTGGTTGTGGCCCTGTATCGATTGTTCAGTGCTGGATTAGAGAAGATTCTGATTCGATGAAGGACCTGGAGGAGTTCCCAGTGGGGGAGAAAGAGGAACTCAACTCAGGACCATGGGGGTCCTTGGCTTACTTGAAGGAAAACAATTTCAGCATATGCCAGAGACATAGACAGGATTTAATTTGCGAAAGGAAAAAATACACATTCAAGGGAGAATGTGAGCCATCTTCAGAGTGAGATGCCCTTTGGGGGGTCTGCTGCTTTTAAGGGAAGCCTGATGAAGGATGGGCAAGAGAAGGTATGTGAGGATGATATCAGTCTGGTAATCACAAGAAAATTTAGGGTGTTTGGATCTTCTTCAGGATCCTGATGGAGCCTTCCTTGTCTAATTGATAGCTGACTCTTTTGCTTAAACTATTCACTGGTGGGATTGCTAACTGTGCTCAAGGTACTTATCATTAAATGAATGAGTTTCCTGTAGTGGTAGTCCAGGAATAATGAATAGTTCTCAAGGTATTTTACAAGTAAGTGAATTCCCAGTAGGATGTCTGGTCACCTTTTGGATCTTTTGTGTGATTTCCCTGACCTGAACAATGGATATCTCTAGTAAAGATATGTAAATTTTCCAGAAATTTGGGAATGACAGGCCTGGTTGGGGGAGTAAGGAACTTTAGCACAAGGCTTTGGTACTAAAGTTTCATTTTCCTCGTTCTTCCTTTATGTCTCCTTTCTCTCTCTTTTATTTCTATTCTCTCTCAGGTTCACCACAGAAATGTGTGGGTGGAGCCAGAAAGGAGCCAGGGCACACACCATTCCAGGACCATTCCAGGCTGAAAAAAAGCCCTCTTCTCCACCTCTCTGGGAACCAGAACTCACCATCAGATCCCACGTGTGTCTGTCCCCTGTAGGTGCATGCAGACAGGTTTTTTGGGAGGACTGAAGGTTGCTGAAACCAGGAATCTCGCCTTCCTATGATCTCCTATCCCACCTATAACTTCTGCCTTCAGGTAGGCTTCCCCTCTATTTGGATGTCCGTGCCCTCTCCCACGGTCCCGATCACACTCCCCTCTAAGTGTGGCTTCCACAACCCCCAGGCTCTTCATGCATTCTGCTGTCATGGGCCACCGGGAGCCTCAGTCCCTGGCTACCACTGCCCCTCTTCGACGTTCACTCAGTGATGGTCCTGTACACACTAGTGGACCGGGAAGGGGGTCTGATGGAGCTGTGGGCACCTGGCCCACCTGCTCCATTCTTGATTCTCTGTCACCAGAAAGGGATCAACTATCCCCTCCCACGTGCCCCGCCCATGTCGGGGCCTGGCTACACTCAGGCAAGTCAGATGTCCCTATGAGGGTCACCGCCTCCCTCCACTGTCGTGGAGCCCGGGGAGGGTCCCATGGACGCGCGGGGTGGCCCAAGCGCGAGTCGTGGCACTCAGCAGGTGCTCCCTGAATCACGGATGAATGAGGCCGGCAAAGTTTGGCGGAGGGGATGCTCGGAGGGCCCGGACCTCGTGGGCGTCCCCAGGGCCTCGGGCAGGCGGGGTTGTGGGTGCCCACGAGCGTCCGGGGTGTACGACCCCTCGGTGCCTCGGCCGGAGCGGAGCATCCTCTGCACACAGCGCTCCGCGGCCGGGCGCCGGCTGGCCCCGCCTGACCGGAAGTGCCCCCCTGTAGGCGCGGGAGGGGCGGGGCCGGCGGGCGGCACTTCCGGTGCCCACGCGCCGCCGCCGCCGCCGCGCAGCTCGCGGCCGTCACTTTGTGTAGCGCGGCCCCCGCGGCCCGCAAGCCCCGGCCGGGTGTCTGGCCCGCGGCTCGGCCGGCCCGGCGCGCGGTGAGTGGATCGCGCGGGCGGCGGCGCGGGCGGCCGGGCTCGCGCTGGGGGCGGCGGGGCGGGCCGCCCTCCCTCCTTCCCTCCCTCGACGCCCGGCGCGGGAGGCCTCGGGGCGCCGTGGGGCGTCCGCGGCGCTCGGGGCCTGGGTCTGGTGGGGCCGCGGCCGCAGCCGTGCAGCCCGGGCCTTCCGCGGCAGCTTCTACGTTCCGCGAGGCCCGTGGACCCCCGCCCAGGCCTGCGCGTCACGGGCCGGCCCCGACCCCCAGGGCCTGTCCGCCTGGGCAGTGCCGAGGGGGCGGGCTGGGGAGGACACGCGCGACACCTCGGGAGGTGCCCGCCGCCTCCTTGGCTGCAGGGGTAGGGGCTGGGCCGCGGCCGCCCACGCCCCCGGGGGACACACCCATCCCAGAGGTCCTGTCAACCGCACGGCCTCTGCAGGAGGTGAAGGCCTGATAAGCCCCCTGGAGGGATCGAGGGAGGGAGGCAGCTTGTCCTGGAACCCCCATTGCCTACTTTGTGACCTTGGGGGGGTCTGAGTCCTAGCCTGTCCTCATCTGCAAATGGAGGCTCCGCTGGGCTGCTATGCTAAGTCGTCTGTTGCCAATAGGTGGGTCGGGGAACTCATCCCTGGGGTCGAATGAGGCTGGGGTGCCCCTTGTGGCCACAGAGGTGGAAGAGGGGCTGGTCTTTGGTGAAGGACAAGATGGACAGCGGGAAGGGAGGTGCAGGTACCAGGAGGACCAGGCCCCTACCTCTGTCTGTGTGGGGTGACATTGGCACTTGGTTTAGTTCAACAAGTATTGGCAGGTCTGAGGAGCTGGCAGGGCTGGCAAGGGGACTGCCCCCAGGGATCTGGGATAGCCCCCATGGATGCATCTGCACCAGGAGCAAGCCCATGAGAGCAGGGGCTGCTTAAATCCATGGGCAGACTGAGGGTTGTGGTGGCCAGGGAAGGGCATCGTCCTGGTGGGTAAGAAGACTTGAAGGGCCCTGAGGTCAGTGGGCCCACCCAGAGAATGACTGTGTCTGCAGACAAGTGTACCCACACATCATCTCACTCACATGAGTTCCTGGATTTGGGATGTTTGTGCAGTTTCTAACAGTTCTCAAACTTTGCCACTTCTTTCCGTCCTTGCTCCCTTCCTTCTCATGAAAGACATCTGGTCACTTTCAATTTTATATTTTATTCATTTATGTGGTACTGGGAGTTGAACCCAGGGGCATTCTACCAAGCTATACCCCCAGCCCTATTTTATTTTTTATTTTGAAACAAGGTCTTGCTAAGTTGCTGAGGTTGGCCTGGAGCCTGCAATTCACCTGTCTCAGCCTCCCAAGTACTGAATTATAGGTGTGCGCCATTGCACCTGGCTGTCACCCTCAATTCTAAATCTCTGCTGCCCCATATCCTGGGGTTCAGGGCCCAGTGGAAATGAGGGGCCAGGGTCAGCCAGAGATTTATGAGATGAAGCTGCTTACGTGACCCCTGTGGCTTCTGACCTGGAATGGTGGTCAAGGAAAAGTGAGCAGAGTGTTTCTAGGGGGCTGCGGGCTGGAGAGAGAGGGGACTGAGTGGGTTTGAGGTAAACAGGGAGAAGCCAGGGCCTGAGTTGCAGGACTATAAACTGGCCTGTCTCTGAGGTCCGTTTTTCAGAGCATAATCCTGGGTTGGGCCACATGGGGTGTCTGGCTGTGTCTGGCCCCAGTCCTATCTGCTGGGTGTCCACTAACCTCTGCAGGAGCTGGACTTCCCTCTTCTCTGGTCACCAGTGGGTGGGCTTCTTTGGTGAAGGGACTTTACCCAGTGTCCTCCTTGTAGATATAGACTCTCTACTGCTTCTAGGGTGGGTTCTGGTTCAAAGGAATTCCCTAGCCATGGTCAGCCTGTTCTGGAATATGACTATATGAGTTTTAAAAACTCATGTCTGTCACGTTAACTATAGACTTCTGGGCCACTTTTTCAATAACTCCTGGAGTGTTTACTCTTGTCTAGAAGGGTGGGATTCAGAGGGGAGCAGAGGGAGTTCCTCCCATCCCTCAGTTGATGGTTCTTGGGTAGAGAAAATGTGGTTGCTGTCAGGGAAGAGGATAGGGAACCATGTGCAACAGAGACACAGGGCAGTTGCCTCTGGAAGATCACTGGAGAAAGGGGAAGAGAGTTTCAGAAGGGAGAAGGACACATGCAAGGTCCTGAGGTGTTGAGCATGGGGCCTCTTGTATTTCAAAGCCATGAGCTTTCTTTCTTTGGTCCTCATATACAGTGGCCTGGTCTGGGGGAGTCTGAAATTGCTGCTCCAGCTGTGCTGGTGTCTGGGCTCAGCATGAATTTACAGCCTGAGGCCTGAGTGAGAAAAGGCCTCCTCTGGGTCTGAGGTGGGTGGCAGTTGGGAAGCCGCTGTTGAGTGCTTCCAGTGCCCTGAGTCCTGAGCAGGGCTGCATCCTAGGACAACACAGGACGGTGTGTTTCTGCACTTCAGACATCTTCCCATACCAAAGAGCCATGGAGATGAGAGGCAGGCTTCTGTAGCGGGAGGCTGGGGCAGCCCTCCTATGTTAGTTCTGTCACCTTCTTAGACTTAGTTCTGTGACCTGGGTCTTTGGGAGCTGTGATTCTGAATTAACACAAGGGAGCCACTGAAGGGGGAGTACAGTGGTCAGGACAGAGGTAGCCTCTGGATATTAAGGCACCCTAGTCCCTGGACTTGAGCAGGCCTACACAAATACTCAGAATTTCCTGGCTGTTGAATAGTGGGTTTTATTATTTATTTAACTTTACTTTTTGTGGTACTGGGGATTGAACCCAGGGGCATTCTACCTCTGAGCTACATCCTCCAACCCTTTTTATTTTGAAACAGGGTCTCACTAAATTGCTGAGGTTGGCCTAGAATCTGCAATCCTCTTGTCACAGCCTCCCAAATACTGGGATTATAGGCATAGGCCACTGCGCCCGACTGAAGTGTGTGTGTGTGTGTGTGTGTGTGTGTGTGTGTGTGTGTGTGTGTGTGTTGTGGTGCCGGGAATTGAACTTGGGGCATTCTACCTCTGAGTTACACCCGCAACCCTATTTTATATTTTATTTGGAAAAAGGATCTCACTAAGTTGCTGAGGCTGGCTTTGAACCTGCAGTCCTTCTGTTTCTACCTCCCAAGTACTGGGATTACAAGTGTGTGCCACCATGTCCAGCTGAATTGTGTGTTTTAAAACAACTGCTCAAGTTGGGCATGGTGGCACATGCTTGTAATCCTAGTACTTGGGAGACGGAGACAGGAGGATTGCAGGTTTGTGGCCAGCTTCAGCTACATAGTGAGGCCTTCCACAATTTAGTGAAACCCTGTTTCAAAATAAAGAATAAAATAGGGCTGGGGGTGTAGCTCAGAGGTAGAATGCCCCAGTACCACAAAAAAACAAAACAAAACAAAAAAACCCAGCTGCTCAAAGCAGTTTGGAAAGTGAGTTTATGCTGCTGGAATAGAAAAGTGACAGGAGCCAGGTGCATGACTATAATCCCAGTATCTGGGAGACTGAGACTGGAGGATTACAGATTCGAGACCCTGTTTCAAAATAAAATAAAAAATAAAAAGGGCTGGGGTGTAGCTCAGAGGTAGAATGCTCCTGGGTTCAGTCCCCAGTACCAGCCAGGCATGGTGGCGCACACTTGTAATCCCAGTACTTGGGAGGCGGAGACCGGAGGATCTGGGTTCGTGGTCAGCCTCAGCTACTTAGTGAGGTCCTCCGTAACTTAGTGAGACCTAGTTTCAAAATAAAGAATAAAAAATAAGGCTGGGGGTGTAGCCTGGAGGTAGAATGCCCCTGGGTTCAATCCCCAGCACTGCAAAATAAATAAATAAATAAATAAATAAGTAAAATAAATCCCTAGTACCCCAAACCTGCCAAAAAAGACATAATATGGAGTAAGAGCTGGTTACTGAGCAGTTTCCTCATGTGTGTCCATAGCACCACTGGGCCCAGTGGTTTGACTGTTCTCATGACCCTGGGCATCTTTAGACAGGGTGCCTCAGTCTGGTTTTAGGTGTTCTGTGGCACAGACTGTCCATACGGCACACACTGTCCAGCCAGATAAGCTGGGGTGACCCCAGTGTCTGATGTGGCCATGTGGCCTGACATTTCAAGATCCCTTAGGGACTCGTGCTTTCACCCCCTAGAGTGGGCTGGGATCACTTTGGAAATGACCCTATTCAGATCTGAGACACTGATGGAACAGTTGCTGGGTAAGAGAGTCAGTCTCAAGTTCATATCCCAAAAGAAGCAAATTCATCAGAATTCGTGACTGTTTTGCCCTTCGCCACAGGGGCTGGTGAAGGATGCATAACTGGGAAGGAGGAGCAGTCCCAGGGTCCCTAGCTTCCCATTACCCCTGGGCCCACATCCCTGGGCTCTGGACCATGCAGCAGCATGCCTAGGTCTGCCCTGAGCACTTGGGCTAAGCTGTCCGTGACATCAGTGGCAGAGTAGGACTCTGTGAGCTTCTGGGGTTTGGGCAGTTCAGCCCTTAGGATTCTCTGATCCCCAAAATTAAAGAAATGTCACAGGGCATTTAATCTCATCAGTGCTGGCCTAGTGATGAGCCCATCTGTATGATCTGCTGAGCTTTTTTCAAACGCCTTGGACAGAGTGAGAGAAGGGCAGATGAGAGGGGTGATGCCTACTCATGGCCCCTTTTCTCCCATGACTTGCAGGAAGGAGCCTCCTGGCTTCTTAGTGCTGGTCTCACCTTTCACCTAATGAGACCAGTGAAGCCACCTGTCCTCTCCCGCCCATTGAGCCTCACAAGTGCCCACAGTCTGGTTGTGCTTGGGCCTCGGCCCTGATGTTCCCTGCTGACCTGGTTCATGTGTGCTGAGGACTGGGTAAGCTTCTCTCTGTTTTCTGTATCAGGCGTGGGGTGGGGAGTGGGGTGTTCCTCATAGATTATGCTCACCCCTTTTTTTAACACACACCATCCTTGGGCTGTGTTGCATGGACTCAATGCTTCTTGTGGTCCTTGAGGATAAAGACTTGGGATAAATGCTTGACTCACTCCAAGAAAGTGCAGCAGCTCATACCAGGTGTGTGGCTGTGGGTGAGAAAGAGCAGAGGCCATGTCCCAGGGGCTCACAGGGAGGGGCTATTCAGGTGGCTGTTCTGGGTACAGAATGTTGGTTACACAGCATAAAATCGGGGTGAATGGGGCCCCAATCCTTCCTCAGCTCTAGTGACTTCACCCACATCGCCCATCTGTTTCAGGCCGAGTGGAAGCTTGCTTCCTGGGAAGATGGCAGCCCTTCACACGACTCCAGATTCCCCAGCCACCCAGCTGGAGAGGGTAGAGGATGGATCAGAATGTGACACTGACCAGGAGGAAGAGGAGGAGGAGGAGGAGGAGGAGGAAAAGGGAAAAGCAGTGGAGGAGGTGGAAGATGAGGAGATAGTAGTAGAGGAGGAGGAAGAAGAGGAGGATGTGGCAGAGATGGTGGAGGAGGAGCAGGTGCAGGAGGTGGCAGAGGTGGAGGTAGAGGCAGACTTGGAGGAGGAAGACGACGACGATGATGATGACATGGAGGAAGTGCTGGCAGAGGAGCAGAGTCCTGGGTTGGGGACCACTGAACGACTTAGCCATGGTGGTGATGCCAAGTCCCCAGTTCTTCGGGGAAAGGGTAAGAAAAAGGAGCCAACCACTGGGGGCTGGGGTGGGCCAGGCCAAGGACTTGGCTGGCCAGGGAGTGCTCTGGGGCCCTCTAGTGTAGAGCTGGAGTGGAGCAGTAGGACGCAGGGTTTGAAGTGAGGGAGCACCCAGAGCTCCAGCCCTGCTTGCGGCTGGGCAGAAGTTGGCTGGGGTGGCCAGACCAGGTGCTCGTGGGCAGCTAGCCCCTAAGAGATCTTCCCCCTCAGCCCTGCGGGCCTCCCAGGTTCCAGCCACTGCTGAGGATGAGGATCTGGGGGAAGAGGAGGAAGAGGAGGAGGAGGAGGAGGACGATGAGGATGATTTCCTGACAGCTGGGTCTCAGGTGAGCTACCTTCTCTCATTTGGTACATGGGTAACAGGGTTTCCCCAGGGGGCCTTACACCTGTAGTTCTGAAGACCTGTGGGCCGTGGCACTGGGATCCTCAGGCAGGGCCCAAGATCTGGGCCAGGATGGGACTGTAGGCCCAAGCCCACTGTTCTGCCTTCTGGGCCTCACCCCTTCCCAAGCCATTGGCCTCTCCTGATGGTTTTGGCAGTTGCCACATACCTGTACTGTGCACAGTACCTCAGAGGCCCGACTTTCCCCTGCCCAGTCAGATTGGCCACCAGTTCCCACACTCAGTTGATGCCACCTGTATACTCAAGAATGGGCCTTCATGCTGTTGACGTGGCCATAGCATTTTCTCTGGCCAGAATTATGAAGTAGGAGGGACCATGGGACTTGGGCTTTGTTGGCTCTTGACTTCTGTGTGAGTCCTGCCTCTGTGCCCTAGGGGCTGGATCATTCACCCTTTCTCAGCCTGAGTCCCTGGTCGCTGGGTGAAAGCAGGGCCCTGCCTTTCAGGGCCAGGGAGAAGTCTGGCAATCCTCAGCCCCTCTGGGCATCTGCAGACCCACCAATCATGGGGTGCTGGCTGTGTGCCATTGGGATTCCTCTTAGGGGGCTTCAGTACGTTCTCTCTGATCGTGTCTTGGGTGGCTATCTATGGGGCTCCCTCAGCCTCTCACCAGGGCAGCTGAGGGCAGCATCAGGACTCTGTGTTTTCAGGGGCTGGTGACCTTTGAAGACGTGGCTGTGTACTTCTCCCTGGAGGAATGGGAGAGGCTGGATGCAGCCCAGCGGGGCCTCTACCAGGAAGTGATGCAGGAGAACTATGGGATCTTAGTGTCCTTGGGTAAGGAAGGGCCTTTTGTCTCTGAGAGGCAGCCTCCTGCAGTGGCTGCCAGGGGCTTAGATGTCTGAGAGGGGGCTTCTTGAGACTTAGGGTCTGGGGGCGGGTGGGTGCTGGGGCTAGTCTGCCCCCAAGGAGCCCATAGGACCACTCTGACCTCTGGGTGGGGTAGGAGTTGTCTGAGCCAGGTGGTTGTGTGCTGTGGCACTGCCAATCATCTGGGCTCTGGGCTGCACAACCCCCGGAGCCTGGAGGGGCAGAGGCAGGTGAGGACATCCTGCAGGTGAAGGCGTATGGGGCGGGGCTTGGTGGTGGAGAGCAGGGAAGCGAGGCCCATGCTCTGAGGTGCTGGATGCGGAATCCCCCAGAGCAGAGTGAGGTGGGGAGGGCTGGTCCTGGGGAAGATGGAAGGAGGAGAGGATCTGAGTGCTGCAGCCGCCCTGCAGCTGCCATCTGTTACTCTCTGCTCAGGATACCCAATCCCCAAGCCGGATCTGATCTTCCGCCTGGAGCAAGGGGAAGAACCTTGGGTCCCAGATAGCCACCATCCTGAGGAGGGAGACATCGTCACCGGTGTCTATACAGGTGAGCATGAGACAGATTTTGTGGAGCTTTTGCCAACACAACTGCTTGGAGCTGTTGTGCAACTTTGGCCTTTACCCAAGCTCTGCAGACGTAGTCCCTGGTCCCTCTGCTACCTCCCATGGTCTCAGTGCTGACTATGTGGGGTGTGGGAGACAGGATGGTCACCGTGTGCTAATCTCTGCTTTTGTCTCTTGGGTCCTCTTGGTCTAGCTCCATAGAGGCCTAAGGGCTGGAAGGTCCTTAGAGAACCTTAAAAATGATTCTATCTCCACCTTGGACCTACCTGTGATTTTTTTTTTTTTTTTTTTTTTTTGTTAAATGAGGGCAGTTGTCAGCTCAGAGATGAGGTTAGGTACCAGAAGCCTAGCAGAATGTTGGTGTGGCCTTTCTTATTTTGAGACTTTAGCCAATCCTCTGGCTTTTACACCCACTTAACCATTTCTGCAGAAAGGTCTCAGCCTCTTCTGC
The DNA here is from genome assembly GCA_004027185.1 of Glis glis. NCBI lineage: Eukaryota > Metazoa > Chordata > Mammalia > Rodentia > Gliridae > Glis > Glis glis. Next base: position 11,771 of record PVJS01032485.1, on the reverse strand, counting down.
CCTTGCCGGAAGGCTGTGGTCAGGCCTCTGGCCTGGGTGGACAGTTGGGTTCCTTCTGGAGAGTAGATTTTGGAGGGATGTGTGAAAAAGACATTTGGGGTGGTGAATTTCTCTGGAGGCCTTGGACTTAGCTCTGGCTCTGTTCCTTCAACTCTCTGAGCCCTGCTTTATTCATCTGGAGAATAAAGAATTTGAACTAAACCCATAGTTTCCAACCTGAGCTTGTTGGACTCTTGGTTGTGTTGCGGTGCTCCGTGGAGTCTGGGTCATACTCGACATTTCAGAGTATGCAGTGGAAGCTGTTGCTCCACAGGCATCGGCAGCTTGGGCCTCGGCTGATGTCAGCCCTGGGAGCAGCACCAAGTAGACTTGGAGCAGCCATAGACGCCTTTTAAAGGAAAAATACAGAAAAACACACTCCAATAATTTACCTGTATGTGTACTTTCCAGAATATTTTCACCTTGCTGTCATCCTCATGACAGCTCTGTGAGGGAACAGGGAAGGCTTGTTAGCATCCGTTTCAGATGGGGAAATTGGCTTTCCAAGTCGCTCTTAGGTGGAGAGGCCACAGGCCTTGTCTATAGTTCCTCTTCACTGTGTGGTAGGACAAGTCTTTCTGCCAAGTTTCCAGGTTCTCGGGGACCCTCTTGGCATCTTTCCTGGGAGGGCTCTGGCTGGCAAGAAACCTCCCTGCTGCCTCCAGCATGAGGCATTTGCTTCCTTGTTTCCAGTCCACCTCCCCCAGTAGACTTGTGCTCCTAAGAGCAGGTTCTGTGTCTTGTTCACCCGTACGTATCTATGGCACTCAGCACTAGGTGGTAAGTCCCTGCTTCCAGCAGCCTCCAGGTGCTGTGCCAGCCAGAGCAGAGCCTGGAAACAGGTGGCTCGTAGAGGGCCAGTTGGTGACCCACCCCCTTGGCTGCTGGCTTCTGCCCCTTTAATGAAAGTGAAGGATAGAAGAGAAATAAAACACCCAGGATTAAATTGGCTTAAACATCACCCAGGGAAGGACAGAGATGAAGTTTAAAAGGCAGTAAGAGGTAGAGACACACACTAAGGTGAGAGAATTTGATGATCAGCAAGTAAGTCCAGCCAGCCATTCTGGAGCCTCTCAACATCCTTCCACCCCTGCAGGTAGAGGCTGGCACTCAGCTCACCCAGCTCTGAGCACCTGGGGACGTCAGGATGCCAGTCCATTGGGTTTCACTGAATTCTCCCTTTTCAGTTCTATCCAGGAAACAAGGGGGTTGGATCCTGTCTTGCCCTAGACCCCTGGACATGGTGCAGGTGGAAGGGAGGAAGTGAGGGGACACGCTGGCAAAGAGGTGGCCTTCCTAGTGCATAGAAAAAGGGCTCAACCAGTTTCAGGTGCTGGAGGCTCTGACTGCGGTGGGGTAGGAGGGTATGGGGTGGGAGTGCTTTTGTTTTTTGAAGTTGCTTTGAGGAGGGCTAGACCTTGGTATTATAGCCACACCTTAGCTGTGAAGAGATTGAAGCCACAAAGGTTTCTGTCCTTTCTGAGGTCACTCACCAGTGACAGGGACGGCCCAATGCCTGTCCTCGAAGGTGGGCCACCTGCTCGCAGATCTGTCAGCCTGGCCAGGACCTGGCTAGGGAGATAGATCCCAAGCCAGAGCTCAGATATGCTGGGCAGAGGCCCATGTCTCCTTGGAGCCTCCATTGGGAGGGGAGGCTGCTAATGCCCACTGACCTGGGCATGTCCCCTTGTGCACATCCTCCTTCAGAGCTGCCTCTGATGGGGAAGGGGCTGTCCCTGAGCCCAGCTTGAGTCTCCATGTTTAGATGGAGGAAGTCTGATGGGGTGGGGAGCAGGAGGGCAGAGGCAGGTGCTGACCTTGTTTGGGGAACTCGGGATGGGTTGTCATAGCAGGGAAACCCATAGCTGATTTGTTCCAAGGCCAACTTGGGCCAAGAGATAGGTCTCTGGGTCCCAGGCAGGTGGAAGTTGCTCAAGGGTGGGAGTTGTAGACAGTGGCAGCATGGTTCCCTGGCAGACATGTTTGGGGTGTGCCAAGCAGCCATTAGCTGCTTCCACAGCAACAAGGGGCATCTTCCCCACAGCCCTCCACAGGCCCCCCTGCCTTGTGCTTAGGGCAGGGCACTTACCGGAGGTGCCTGGGGACTCTACTATCAGGGCCACCAGCTGTGGGTGTGAGAGCCAATTTCCCATGGTTAAACCAGGGTCTGGACAGAAGCAAGGGGGCCTGCTGTTCTTTTTGGGGATTCTGGATAAACCGGCAACCTTTTTGAAGTAGAGGACAATGTTTACTGTTTCCAGGGGTCTCCAGGTTGTAGGGCACCAAGTGCTGGTGACAGGACGGTTCCAAGACAGCCAGTGCCCCAGATTGCGGCCTCCCTACCCCTTGCCTTCTTGTTGAGTCAGAGAGGAGAACTGGCCTGCAAGGGCACAGTTAGTGGCCTGGTGAGGGCTAGGGATTGGGGCCCTGTCTCCTGGGTAAAAGGCTGTAAGTGGGCATCTGTGACCATGTGTGCCTGCCAGTACAAAAGGGGCACAGCCTAATATTCGAGAGACCACAAACAGGGAGAACAAAGAGTAAACATTACCAGTGGCCTGATACTTCTTGAGTTCTTGTCTCAGGGTGCAGCCAGCTGTGACTTCCCTGGGACTGAGATCCCCTTCCTCCCACTCACTGATGTCAGTGGTGGCCCGTCACATTGCTGAATGTGCAGGTATGGCCTCACATTTGTCCTTGTTGGACAAGTGGCCATGCCAGCTCCAGAGGTGGTGGTGAGCTCCCCTCGTCTCTCTCATGATTTCTCCGCTCTAAGGAGCCCCTGGGGTGGGAAGGGTGGGGCTCACCCAAGCCAGAAGGCCTTCCTGCTGCTCGCAGGCGCCGGGGCAGAGGTGTCGTGGGTAAGCTTTGAGGTTGCCAGCCGCTGGGCCCTCACCAGACCTGCTGTTCAGCTCTTTGAGGCTTACTGGTGCAGCAAATGGTTATTTATCCTTAACTGGGTCCCGAGGGCAGACTAACCTGCTCAGAAATCCACCCAGAAATGATATTTGTTCTTCAGCGTGACTTTCCCCTGCCTTAGGGGGCTCTATAATTAGAAACTACTCAAGGCAGTCTTGAAAGCCTAAGGGAAAATCCGCTCGATCTGACCATCAGTTCAGACTCCTTGTCCCGGCCCCAAGGGGTGCTCTAGCTTTCCTAGACTTGGGAAGAATTGTTACTAAACAAAGAGAGGCACCCAGTGAAAAGGAGCAGGGCCTTTTTTGTGCCACTCATGGGGGGGCACAGCCAGTTCTCATCATTTAGAGGCCAGGGGTAACAGCTGATGGTGAAAGCTTAATAACAAACTTCAAGCTTATGTTTACTATCATAGTATAATATTACTAACTGTACAAAACTTAGAAAGTATTATAAAGTATAAAAAGAGAACCCAATTTCTTATCTTTTTGTAGGACCCATGCATGTTTTTTTCACAGCTGCAGCCAGGCCTGTGTGGTTCTGTGTCTTGCTTCATCACCCTCAGCAGCATGCTGTGCTCTTACGAGACTCTAGGTCACCATATAGAATGGCATATAGAACATGGGCTTGGTGCCAAGGGTGCAGCATCTGATGTGAGGGGCTGGCCCAGGCTTCTGTGACCTCCTGGGTTCCAACCTTCCCTTGAGGGTAGGACTAGTGGTCCAGACTCACCCATATAGATGACAGCCCCAAATAGGCCAGAGCCTTGGCCCTAGACCCAAGAGGGATGGGAAGGGTTTCCTACCCCCAACTGTGGGATCTTGAACCTTCCAGTTGCTGGGATCTGAGGTGAGCACAGAGCAGAGTGTACAAGAGAGAGCAGGTCCCCAGGTACTTCTAACCCCTGGTGCTGCTGTAGGCCAGGCGGTTTCCCTTGTGCTCCTGTGCCTGCTGTAAACACATGAACAGAGGCTGTCAGCACTCTGATTTATGGAGACCCTGTAGACCTGACTCCAGAGGAGCTGAAGGGGGAGGTCAGGGGTGCAGCTTGGTGAAGGAGGGACAGGTAGCTGAACTCTTGGGGTGCTCACAGTATACCGTCTTCCCAGCTGGCTTGGGGTTTCCCAAACGTACAGAAGTTCAGGATACCCAAGCTGAGGGATAGCTAGTAGGGAAGGATGCATTCAAAAGGAGAAAGGGATTCAAGAACCTGCATCCACAGTCGCTGGACCCTGTTGAGTGAGTGTAGAGGGCAGGGTCCTTCTCTTGGCCAGCCTTTCCTGGGAGTGGGAGGGAGCCCCCTGGCTGCTGGAGAAAGCTGGGAGAGGGAGGGATGCTGAGCAATGCTTAGGAGCTTGAAAAGGCAAGTCCTCAGCTGCGGAGACCACTGTCTGCTGAGACCTGGAGGCTGCACTGCCCTCTGCTAAGCAAGCTAGGAGAATGGAGGTCTTGGGAAACAGACCCCTATCTCCCCTGTTCTGGGCTTAGCCTTAGGTCTCTCAGGAACCTGCAGACAAGTTTACCCACTTTGCAGAGTCTCTGGTCCTCCACGGGGTGGTAAGCCCTGGAAAGTGCTCAAGAAGAGGAACCCTGGCTTCCTGAGAGGGGTCCCCCCATGTGCAAGCCATGTGTCTAGGATATCCTAAAAGGAGGGGGCTGTGGCTATGGCTGGTCAGGGCTGGCAGGGCCATGGACAACCTCTCACTTCCTGAACGGATGTGCCACCACACTGATTGTGAAGAGCTGGGGTCCTGCAGAGGCTGATTCTCAAGGCAGGCGCCTGCCAGGGACTCCTGTCATGTTCTCTTACCTCTCTTCTTGCCTGACTTTGTTGTCTTCAGGGGCCTGGTTCTGGACTGATGATATGGAGGAGCACGAGGAGGAAGACGATGAAGACTTCCTAGCAGAGATGGCTGAGGAGGAAAATGAGCCCCCAGGACTGTGGTCTGCGGCATACGGTGTGGGTGACGTGCCTGGGACATGGGGCCCTGACGACTCGGATTCAGCGCAGACTCCGGAGGAGTGGGGGCCCGACTCAGGTGACCTCCAGGGCCTGGCTGAGGAGTCCGAGGGGAAGCCCTTCCTGCCTGGCCAGGAGCCGGGAGACAACCTGTTGGCGCCCTGGTCCTTCTCAGCCGCAGTAACTGCCCCAACCGGGCGGCCTGATACCACATGCGACGTCTGCGGCAAAGTGTTCCCGCATCGGTCACGGCTGGCCAAGCACCAGCGCTACCATGCAGCGGTGAAGCCCTTTGGCTGCGACGAGTGCGGCAAGGGCTTCGTGTACCGCTCGCACCTGGCCATCCACCAGCGCACGCACACCGGCGAGAAGCCCTTCCCGTGCCCTGACTGTGGCAAGCGCTTTGTTTACAAGTCACACCTGGTCACACATCGGCGCATCCACACGGGTGAGCGGCCCTACCGCTGCGCCTTCTGCGGCGCGGGCTTTGGGCGCCGCTCCTACCTGGTGACACACCAGCGCACGCATACGGGCGAGCGGCCGTACCCGTGCCCGCACTGTGGCCGCAGCTTCAGCCAGAGCTCGGCGCTCGCGCGGCACCAGGCCGTGCACACGGCTGACCGGCCGCACTGCTGCCCTGACTGCGGCCAGGCCTTCCGCCTGCGCGCCGACTTCCAGCGCCACCGGCGTGGCGGGGGCTGCGCAGAACCCAGCGGCGGTGGCCCGAGACAGGAACCCTCGGAGGTGGCGGCCACGGCGGGTTCCGAGGAGCCGGAGGCTGGACCCGAGGGGCCTGAGAGGCCTGAGGAGCCTGAGGCCGGCAGCGAGGCGGACAGGGACACTGAGCCTGAGGCCAGAGAGGAGGTGGTGGCGGAGGCGGAGGCGGAGGCGGAGGCAGAGGCAGAGGCAGAGGCAACCGTTCCCGAGAGCAAGAAGGACCCCGAGCCGGACCGGCGGTTCCTCGAGATGGGCAATGGCTTGGGAGAGGGTGAAGGGCCTTCTTCACACCCGCTCGGCTTCCACTTTCCCGTGCACCCGAAGTCCTGGCTCCACCCGGATGGCTTCCCGATCCTGGGCCTCCCCAACTTCGGGGAACGGCTGCCTGCCGATGGGCGCCCCTTGCCAGGACCCCTGGGAGGACCACTGTCCCTGGTGGAGGGCACGGGGCTGGCCTGCGACCCTTTCAGCAGCAGTGGCAGCGGCGGGACTAGGAGTGGCAGCGGTGGCCTGCGCACCTTCGGGCCTGCTGTCGGGGGGCTGTTGACCGAGCCGGCGCCTGCGGCACTGGCGGAGGACGAGAGCCCGTGGATCTGCTCGGACTGCGGCAAGACATTTGGGCGCCGCGCCGCGCTGGCTAAGCACCAGCGCTACCACGCGGGCGAGCGGCCGCACCGCTGCGCCGACTGCGGCAAGAGCTTCGTGTACGGCTCGCACCTGGCACGCCACCGGCGCACACACACGGGCGAGCGGCCCTTCCCGTGCCCCGAGTGCGGCGCACGCTTCGCCCGCGGCTCGCACCTGGCGGCGCACGTGCGCGGCCACACGGGCGAGAAACCCTTCGTGTGCGGCGTGTGCGGCGCGGGCTTCAGCCGCCGCGCCCACCTGACGGCGCACGGGCGCGCGCACACGGGGGAGCGGCCCTACGCGTGCGGCGAGTGCGGCCGGCGCTTCGGACAGAGCGCGGCGCTGACGCGGCACCAGTGGGCGCACGCGGAGGAGAAGCCGCACCGCTGCCCCGACTGCGGCAAGGGCTTCGGGCACAGCTCGGACTTCAAGCGGCACCGGCGCACGCACACGGGCGAGAAGCCCTTCCGCTGTGCCGACTGCGGCCGAGGCTTCGCGCAGCGCTCGAACCTGGCCAAGCACCGGCGCGGCCACACGGGCGAGCGGCCTTTCCCGTGCCCCGAGTGCGGCAAGCGCTTCTCGCAGCGCTCGGTGCTCGTGACGCACCAGCGCACGCACACGGGCGAGCGACCCTACGCCTGCGCCAACTGCGGCCGCCGCTTCTCGCAGAGCTCGCACCTGCTCACCCACATGAAGACGCACCGCGGCGCGGCGGGCGCTCCGGGGCAGGCGGCGGCGACCCCCGCGCCCAAGGCCCAGGCGCCCGCCAAGGGCCCTGCGAGCACGAGTGTGAGCTCCGGGCAGGGCGAGCATGGCAGCACCCTGCTGGAGTTCGCGGGCGGAACGAGCTTTGGCTCCGAGCCTGCGACCTCGTTCGTGGGGCCCTCGGGCACCTACGAGGAGAGCATCATGTGAGGAGCCCGAGGCCGAAGGAAGCGCAGCCTGCGAGGCCACCAGCCCCTCCCCTGGGCGGCTCGGGCGCAGGCTGCACCGGGCCTGGCCCTTGCTCCTCTGGCCTCGGGCGGCTGAGAGTCCTAGTCCTGGGTGCGGTGCCTTCCCTCAGCCCTGGCGCACCGCCCCACCCCACGGCCCTGGTTTCCCCCCTGCCCAGCCCCAGCTCATAAGGCGGAGTGGGGCGCATTCCGGAGAGCAGAGCAGCGCGAGGAGGGGCCCAGGGTGAGGGGCCGCCACCCCGACCAAGATCGTGACATTCCTGGGTCAGTGCTGCTAAGCACAGCAGTGGGGATGGTGGGCGAGGCTATTTATTTTACTCAGATTCCGATTTGAATGGCCTGGATGGTAAGTGACTTAGGAGTTCGTGACTGGGTTTTACATCGAGGGAGGGGAAGCCCTTGAGTCGGGGAGGTTTAGGCGGGCCGAGGTGGGTCGGCCTGATGCCTGACTCCTGGTGAGTTGGGCTGAGGGCGTCTTCCTATTTCTCAGTGGGAGATTCGGGGACCTTCTGGTCATTTGAATGTGTCTGGAAAGGCTTAAGGACTGTAGCATGGCATGGGGAAGTCTCCCTTAACCCAAGGAGGAGATACGAATCAGAAAGCTTTTGTAATGACTGTCCACTGTGGATATTTATTTCCATCTCTAGTATGGCCTGAAATATGGAGGAAGAGAAAAAGCCAGAAACCAAATTTATGGCCTGGGCCTAAGGGTTGTAGCCATTTGCAGGGTCCCCAGAGAGTTTGAAGTCTTGTTCTCTGGAGTCCCGTGCTCTCCTCACTCCCCCTGCAGTGAGATGGCTCATGCGCTAGCTATGCCAGGTGGGGTTTGGTCTCAGTTTCCTCTTAAAGGTCCTTCCACCCCTGGCAGCTGGAGGTGGCACACTCAGACATCCTTGGGACGCCCTGTTCAGGCTCTTAAAAAACCTGCCAGGGCCCTCGGCTTTCAGTTCCCCAGGCTGCCACCTCCTGGAGCAGGTGGATACATGCAGTGCTGCCCTTCTGAGCCCAGTGCTCATGTAGCCTAAAGCCCCGACGTTGGTCCAGGGATCTCCCCCACATCCCATAATTAGGGCCCTACAACCTCTGCAGGTCCCTTTAACTTTGCTTCCGTCATTATTCTACACTAGAAGCAAGTAGTGTTTCTGTCTAGATTCCCACTTCACAGATGGGTTAGTGGTGGCCCTGAGGGCCTGACAGCTTACACAATGGCTGTCCACATCTGGAGGGGTGTGAACCTGAGCCCATAGCCCAGTGACAAGGTAAGCACCCAACTATGCAAGGCCCCTGCCTGGCGGATGCCCCCCTCCCCCAGACTTGGCTGTTGGGAGCCACAGGGCAGCAGCTGAGGCATGGCTCATGTGAGGCCCCCTCTCCTTGTGCTTTTTGGGCCTGTGTGAGTGGGGCCAGAGAACTGAGATTTTGAAGCGACTGCATTCCCTCTTAGACCTAGTTCCTTCTGTTTTAGTGTAGACGTGGCCTTGGGGGCTGGGAGCCAGCAGCCAGGCTGCTTGGGGCTGGGTGGGGTAGGAGGTATGGTAGTCGATGGGTGGGAAGAGGGCCTGGGTGGTGGCTGTAAGAACTGGCCTGGCCGGGCCTGGTGAGGCTGTGGGGTGGGTGGCAGAGGACCGTCCCAGGGAGGCATCAGGAATCCTGGGCAGTGGTCTCTGTTCCAGGTTTCTCCTCTTCCCATGTTTTCTGGAGTCTGAGCCTCTGAAAGGGCCAAGGACAGGGTGGGCTTGCAGGGGGTGGGGAGTGAGGGCTTGGGACCTCTCAGGCCTTGCCCTACATGGCCAGGGTCTGGCACTGTGCCCTCCCGCCTGGGCCCCCGCTGCTTCTGCCCTGTCCTGCAGCTGTCTGCAGGAGGACCTAGCTTTAATAAAGAGTGGAGAAACGAGCTTTCGGCTGGACTCTGTGCTGTTGCCACTCTGTGGTGCCCCTCAGGAAGCCTCCACGAGGCCTCAGGCCCATCTTGTTTCTGCAAACATGTTTTAGTTTTCTTTTAAGAAACTGGAATTGGTTCTAGGATGACTCAAGATGAGTTTGGCCCTGTGCTGGCAGTGCCCAAGTCTTACCATGGCTCCCCACACTGCCATACATGATACGCAACCTGTTGTGGAATACTGACTGTAATTGAGATTGCTCTGGCCAAGCTTCTAGTGATCAAAGACAGGGCCAGGTCCCATTCCTGGAGTTCCAGAGTCATGCCTGGGCTTTTCCTCAGGCCTGAACTCCAACTTCCAGGTTCATCCAGCGCTCCAATGCCATAGGCAGGGTATCCCCAGGGACCCCCACACACCTTCCTTTAACCTACCTATTCTCACCACAGTGTCCCTGCAGTCAGATCTGACTCACCCATCCTTTCCCTGTGGATTTGAAAAATATGAACTGTGAAATTTTCTTCATAAATGTTATTTGGAAAGCCAGGTGCCATGGCACATGCCTGCAGTCCCATCCACTCAGGAGGTCAAGGCAGGTGGATTGCAAGTTTGAGGCCAGCCTGGGCAGCAAGTGATACCTGTCTTAAAAAAAAAAAAAATTCCCAAACTTTTTTGGAGGCATCCAAACAAAGCAACCTAGTAGTATTTCAATTAACAAACAGGCCTTTGCATGGTGGATAATCAAGACCTAGTTAAATGGACAGCCTTTTGGATCTTAGAGTTCATTCAGAAAAGCTGAATGATTTCCTGAGAGAGATTACAATTGATTATCCAGTCAAATACCTTTTCACTGATCATGGAGAAAAAGCAGACACAATTCCTTCATTACCAAGGAGGAATGGAGCCCCAGTGGCCTCTGAAATGTGACCCACTGGAGGTGGCACTTGAAGAGCACAAGGCCCGAACACCCCACCCCTCCACCCACCTCTGTTTTTGCTTCTCTTTTGTCCCGTTTCCCCAGCCTTTTTCCTTTTCTGATTCCTTTTGTTTTTTTCACTTTATCTCTTCAAACATTTTCTTCTTTTTTTCTAATTGGCTTCATGTGGAATAAAGTATTTCGAATTTTTTGGTTATATCTATTAAATAAAGCTTTATGATCCTTGTTCATTACTTATTTTTTCCAGATTATACATGTTATAAAAATTACAACAGTATGAAAATGTGTGAAGTACATTCTTTATCTCTTAATAAGCCCTACTACATCCAGCAACCAGCACACTGAGCACAGTTCTCCTGTGTGTGTAGAAATAGTTTAACATTAAGAACAGACTAGCTGGGCATAGTGGCACATGCCTGCAATTCCAGTACTTGGGAGGCTGAGATAGGAGAATCGCAGATTTGAGGCCAGCCTCAGCAATTTAGCAAGACCCTGTTTCAAAATTTAAAAAGGGGCTGGGCGTGGTGGCGCATGCTTGTAATCCCAGTACTTGGGAGGCTGAAACAGGAGGATCCGGGTTCGTGGCCAGCCTCAGCTACTTAGTGAGGCCCTCCGCAACTTAGTGAGACCCTGTTTCAAAAAAATAAGGAATAAAAAATCCGGCTGGGGGTGTAACTCAGAGGTAGAATGCTCCTGGGTTCAATCCCCAGTACCGCAAAAAAAAAAAAAAAAAAAATTAAAAAGGGCTGGGGTGTAGCTCAGAGCTAGAATGTCCCTGGGTTCAATCCCTAGTACCAAAACAACAACGAAAGTATTTTACATATTATCTGGCAACTTACTTTTTTCATTTAAAAATACTTGAGGACTTTCTTTCCTACCTGACAGCTGCCCCATATTCATTTTGCCCATTCTATCACAGTTCATCCCATGGATGTACTATAATTTATGTAATTACTCCTTGATTAGTGGTTGGTTCCCAACTTTTTGCTACTTCAATGTTACAGTATAGATTATTTTATATATATCCTCATGCATTTATGTAGAATTTTAATATATCTATTTATTTTTTGGCACTAGGGGTTTGAACCCAGGGGCATTTTACCTCTGAGTTAAATCCTCAGCCCTTTTTGTTTTTTATTTTGAAACAAGGTTTTGCTAAGTTGCTGAGGCTGGCCTCAAACCTGTAATCCTCCTGTCTCAGATTCCCAAGTACTGGGATTACAGGCATAGGCCACCGCGACTGGATTAATATATCAATTTATGCCGGGCGTGGTGGCACACACTTGTAATCCCAGTACTTAGGAGGCAGAGACCAGAGAATCAGGGTTCGCAGCCAGCCTCACCTACTTAGTGAGGCCCTCTGCAACTTCGTGAGACCCAGTTTCAAAATAAAGAATAAAAATAGGACTGGGGGTATAACTCAGAGGTAGAATGCCCCTGGGTTCAAACCCCGGTACCGCAAAAAAAAAAAAAAATATATATATATATATAATATATATCAGTTTATATGAGCTAAAACCTTAGAGGTGCTGTTGCTGGGCAAAAATGCATATTGAAAGTTTTGGACATAGCTAAATTTTCATCAAAAGAGGCTAATTCCAGCCTACCACTGCTGTGAGAAAGTGCTAGTGGACCCAACACTGGGCATCGACAATCATTTTAATCTTTGCTATATTCTTCATTTTACGGAGAGATAAATGCTTTGCATTTCTGTTTCCTTCTTTCCTTTTTTTTTTTTTTTTTTTGTT
>PVJS01032484.1:0-22749 GCA_004027185.1 Glis glis | reverse complement strand
ATGCTTCTTATTGCGTGTGTGTGTGTGTGTGTGTGTGTGTGTGTGTGTGTTGTTACTGGGTGAGGATTGAACCCAGGGGGATCCTACCTCCGAGCTACACCCCCAGCCTTTTTTGTGTTTTTGATTTGAAACAGGGTCTCACTAGGTTGCTGAGAGTCTCATTATGTTGCTGAGGCTGTCCTCCAATCTACAATTCTCCTGTCTCGACCTCCCAAGTACTGGTATTATAGGCATGTGCCACCATGCCCAGCTCTCTTATTACTTTTTCCTGCCTAATTGCCCTAAGGAAAACTTACAGTACAGTACTGAATAGAAGTGTCAAGAGCGTGCATCCTTGTTTTATTCCTGATCTTGGGGGAGAGGGGTATTCAGCCTTTAGTATTAAGTACAATGTTAACTATAGAGAGTATTTTAACGATTAATTTTTTAGTAGCTAAGCCATGTACCATATTTTTTAGGGCAAGAGATGATTAATGATGTATATTTACAGAAGTTGACTGTGAGGTCTCTCAAATCCTAGAACAAATTTGGAGCATGATTGGCAGTGTCGCTCTGTGTGGTTGGGACATCACTATTACTTTTAGAGTTTTAATAAGCTAAAGAAAATTATTGATTTTAATATTTGTTCTCTTACTGACTTGTGGGTTCTTTTAAAAGATTATTTATAAATGCAGTATTGGTTTTTACTTTTAGTATAGGTTTTTGAAGGGATAAATAGTAATTTGATTCTAAAACTATTGGGAATAATAAAGTTTTATATGATATTTTCCCAATGATAAACTTTTCTTAGTATTAAAAATGAATGTAGTGTCGGGCGTTGTGGCTCATGCTTGTAATCCCAGTACTTGGGAGGCTGAGACCAGAGGATCCGGGTTTGCGGCCAGCCTCAGCTACTTAGTGAGGCCCTCAGCAACTTAGTGAGACCCTGTTTCAAAATAAAGAATAAAAAATAGGGTGGGGGTTGTAGCCCAGAGGTAGAATGCCCCTGGGTTCAATCCCCAGTACCGCAAAAAAAAAAAAAAGAATGTAGTTGTTATTATTACCGTTAGTATTCTGAAGGTGACACTTATATAAAGGTAAATTGAGACTGTAGTCTTTTCCACAACACCTTATCCACTTGGGTACACTGGCCAAAGAAAATTACATGTGGGAAATGCAATTCTAAAAAGTTTCAGACTGTCATATTAAGCTTCTTTGGTTTAGCATCATGGAATGTGTCAAGGGTAAAATGAACTAGTATACAGTCAAACCTACAAAAAGTGTTACTTTGCTGCCACCTAGAGGCAATTGTTTCATACGTGCTGTCTTTATTACCTTCCTAAAAGTTGCTTCCAAAGATAGGGAATAATAAGAAAAGGTGGGTGGTTCTTTGCACATCATTTTAATATACTTTCTGTAGAATTATACATTTCTTCGTGGGTTCTGAGCATGCACTGTGAGATTAAAACATTTGTCTTCTAGTAAGTGAATCTGAATCCTGCTAGAAGATACCAGTGAATTTATTTTTATCTTGACTGAAGTTGCTACATTTAAAATGCTGAGGATATAGAGTAATCTGAACAAAATGGAGTTGCCAGAACCATATTTTTAAAAGCATGACTAAGAATTTAGCAGCAGAGCTCTGTGGAGAGTGCTGTTTTGGTTAGAGGACCCACATGCTGTCCGGTGGGGCTGGCAGTGTCGGGGGCCCTTTGTGGAGCGGGTGTCTCACATGGAGCTGGGGTTCCATGGAGAGCAGCAGCACCTCTCCAGATCTCTGCTCTGTTGAAACAGAACTGCAGGGTTGGAGCACCAGGCCAGGACAGAGCAGTGCAAATGCATCACAGACCTCTGCGGCCTAAGGTTACAATTGACTGTTTGTTGGAATTTTTAGTAATATTCTTCATTTGATTCTGAATGGTTTACTTCATATTTCTGAAATATCAGGGTGCTGTGCCCCTTCCCATGTTCTGAACACTCTAAATATTTGAAAGATGGATTTCAGGGGAATAGGTGTTTTACAGAAAAATTGATCACAAGTATTCTTAAAATAGCACCTTTATAAATTTAGTTAACATCTGCGCCTATGATTAATTTAAAATAGCATTTGCGTCATATAGTATCCAGTTCATAATGAAACAATTTAATGGTGGACTAATTATAGATGCTAAAACATGAAATAATGCTCCTCTAACAACTCCATAAAATGTTATATGATATTCACAGAGTTAGTTCTGTCTATATGTTTCAAAAGTATTTTCTTATTTTATCTCTGAAAAGCTCTAAATGTACATAATCTAAACACGTAAAGGTATTTTTAAAATTCATTTTCAAACTCCAGTTTGATTTAGGTGGGCTACAGTATATACATTCAGGCAGATTATATATTTTATTGGATAATTTGACAAGTTGCAGAATGTTTTTAGGATCATCTATTGATTATTTAGTTTTGATAGTAATTGTCAGTTGATGTGAAACTGAGAGTATCATATTATTCTGAAATTGGCAAGTAGTATATTTTGCCATGATATCCGGAACTACTGAACAAAAGATGAAAAATTTTAAGATATAACTAAAAAACAACTTGAAAGTACATGCTTTTCGAAATGAGCATAATTTTGTATGAAGTTAACTTGTTTATAGGAAGAAAAGCATTAGGTCATTGTTTTCAACAGAACCAGTGCTTCTCTATTGGAAATCATCACACATACACCAGCTGATGCTTGGCCCAGTCCCCTTGCTTCTCCAGACAGAGGAAGTGGCAGGATGTTACTCACATATGAAAATGGTTTCAAATTGCATTTCTTTGTTAATTTAAAATAAGTTGCAGACATATTATGAGCCACTTTTCAAAAATGTTTTTGAACCTTATTGCAGGAAGAAGTTGTGGGAAAGATTGAGCTAGTGGATAAGTTTGTAGAGTTTAATCTCAGTGAATTAAAAAAACTATTTTTCAGACATAACTTATTCTATATTTATAAGTGCCCCATAATTCCATGGAGAGCCAGTCTTACTTCGCAGACAAAACCATAACAAGTAAGCACAAATGAATTTGAGACTAGAAGGCTAGGACGATGGAAATTGTAGTTTTTCTAAAGAAGACCTTACTGGAACTCTGATAGGAAGGACCTGTGCTATCCAATTCCACATTTTCCTCAACTCTTACCTGGTTTGAGTTCTTCTTACTCCTTGCTGAAATGTTCTCTATTTAGTACTCAAATCAGTACAGCCACCTTGTGATACTTTTCTTTTTCTCCTCTGGCCAAATTCCTATTCCTTCCTTTGGATACTTCTTATCTATGATTTGCTAGTTTAGTCTTTCTTCTATCTGTGTTTTATCTCCCTGTATTGGTTAGCTCTTCCAGGGTAGGACCTGTGTCACTTTGGTCTTTATCACACTTTGGAGTCTCTCGTGGGTTTTTCTTCAATGCATTTGAACAGCAGAATAGTTAAACACAACTGTTTCTGACAGACTCACAAATTAAATCACTGTCTTCTGAAAAGGAAATAAAAATTAGCTCTTATGCTTTCTGTTTCATACCCATAATTCTGTTGCCTGCCTTGCCAAACAAAGAGATTGACAATTTGTTAGCGTGAGGAATTAAACTGAAATATAATTTCTTCAGTGTTTTACTCTTTGATGGTCATCTCTTTTAAAACAAATTTTCAAGTTTTTAAAAATCTCTTTATCTTTGCAGCTTTTATCATTCCTTCAGGGTTTGTTTACGTTTTACCACGAGGGATATGAACTTGCCCAGGAATTCGCACCATATAAGCAGCAGCTGCAGTTCAACTTGCAGAATGTAAGACCACACCTCTTCCTACTGTCATCGCTTAGTGCATCCGATGGTCACAGGGCAACTAAGTTTGAACCCAATCAGACCTCAGAATCATTCAAAAACTTGTCTGAGTAGGGCAAACGTCAGTAATTCAAATTAGAAATGCCATTTTATAAATGTATTATTTTTTCTAGCTGCTAGCTAAAAGTATACCAGAAAAGAACCAAGTTTCTATTAGAAAAAAATTAAAGTATAAATCTTATGTTCCCCAGGTGTAGGCACCTGAAAGTTTGGAAAATTTTGCCTTTTCATCCAGTGTCCTTATTAATTTGCTGGGAGATGGTTGAATACGTTCTAAGAGATCTATTCTACAGCATGGTGACTATGGTTAATAATAACAATGTGGTATCTACTTGAAATTTCACACACAAATGGTAACTGTACGTGGAAGTAGATATGTTAATTAACTCAATTTCGGGAGTCATTTCACAATGTATACATATATCAAAATGTTACATTGTACACCTTAAATATATACAACCTTTATTTGTCATTTGTAGCTCAAAGCTGGAAAAGAATGCTGGTTGATCTTAGGCAAGTCTTATTTGTTGAGAGAGCAACATTTCTACATTTGTGAAATGATAGTATTGTACTTTAACAGACTGAAGTCCCATTTCTCTCTGAAGAGGAAAATTAAAAATAAGTGATATTTTTTATTCCCAAATAATAGGTCTGAATGTAGTTTTGGAACTGCCAAAGTAACTTCTTTTAAAGCATAAGCAAAAATTATTTCCAGACAGCCTATCTGCTTCTATTAAGTTTGTTTTGTAAAGTTGTTTAATCAATCCTTTTAATCTCTGATTTCATAGTTTTACAATTTCTGAGCAACACTTACATTAAAGGAGAAGAACACCTTTAGCCAACCTGTTTCTGCATTGTCAAACCTGATAAAGATGAAGTCCTAATAGTTGAGGTGTTTCTAAAGCTGAAACCCTGGGCATCTAGTACTCTAGACGCCAAAACAATTCACGATGCCTTCACTTAATTTTCTATAAAAAGCTTGTGTCTCTCTGTTTATATGATTCTTACCATTGTAGAAATGTTCATAAGTAAAATGACAGAATTGGAGAGTCTCATGAGGAGTATATAATTGGATTTATTCTACTAGTGTTTTGAGTTTTAGCTTTTATTTAACTCAGATTTTCTAACAGAATTGATTTCATCTTTAATTCATTTCCTTTGTTTTTCAACATGGAACATTTTATATTTGAGCTTTTTCAGTAAGTAAAAAAGAAAAATTATGAAAGCCAAAGTATTTTTATGCTTTATTTGCATATTAAATGAAATTATGTTAAGCTTCCTGGGCTTCAAGCATAGGAGAAGAGGAAGATATTGGAAAAAATTTGAACCCTTATGTTCATAAGAAAAAAATAGAAAAAAAAGTCTCAAGAAAAAGTTCCTAACCTACTTTGAGATTCAGTTCTTTCACTATGGACCATAGCAAGATCTTAGTGGTGGTGATTTTTATGTTTTCAGATACATATTATTAAAATAATATGGTTTGAGCCAGGCGTGGTGGCACACGCTTGTAATCCCAGTACTTGGGAGGCTGAGACAGGAGGATCTGGATTCGCAGCCAGCCTCAGCTACTTAGTGAGGCCCTCCGCAACTTAGTGAGACCCTGTTTCAAAATAAAGAAAAAAAACAGGGCTGGGGGTGTAGCTCGGAGGTAGAATGACCCTGGGTTCTATCCCCAGTACTGCAAAATAAAAATTAAAAACAATAATAATCATAATGTGGTTTGAATGCAAAAGAGATCTTCATAGAGAGAGAAAAAAGCCTGATTTTTTTTATAACTTAAGTAAACTTACTGTAAAGTGGGTAAACTATTTCTTGCAAAAGAAAGTAGAACTTGGAAACCTATTGATTTTTATGGGTTAATTTTTATGCCAGCCTCTTAATAACTATGTTGGTATTTTTATTTTTATGTTAATGTTTATACCAACTTCTGTGTATGTGCGTATGTATGCATGTGTGTATTTGGTCCTGGGGATTGAACCTAGGGGTATTCTACCACCGAACCACATCCCCAGCCCTATTTTATGTTTAATTTTAAAACAGGGTTTCACTGAGTTGCAGAGGGCCTCACTAAGTTGCTAAGGCTGGCCTCAAACCTGCAATCCTCCTGTCTCAGCCTCCCAATTACTGGGATTACAGGCATGTGCCATCATACCCTGCTTACACCAACTTCTTAATAGCTATTTTAGTATTTCTGAAAACCACACTATGTGATGTTTCTTCAAAAAAGCTTTTGGAACAAGAGTAGGGAACTGTTTTCTTGACTTGTTCAGTGCCACTATATCAAGAGTATCAATATTTTTTTCCTCAAAAGAATAAGGACTAGTCTTGAATTTTTATGGGGTAAGTTTCTCAAATCTGGTAGGAAACAATGAATATAATTGTTTGTTTCTATTTACTTAAGACAAGGAATAATTTTGAAAGTACTCGACAAGAGGTAGAGCGGCTGATGCAGAGGATGAAATCTGCCAACCAAGACTACAGACCACCCAGCCAGTGGACGATGGAAGGCTACCTTTACGTCCAGGAGAAACGTGAGTCACAAATACACAGCTCATGTCTCTTAATATTTCACATGCTGCTTCTGTACCGTGTGAATTGGTTACTATCATTTCTTCATGAAGGAAGACTGAAATTCTTTATCCATTACTATATTTAGAATAGCCTCTTCTCCCATCACTACCACCACCCAAGTGAGGGACTTTTCTCATTTTGGCATTGGGTATCTAAGTTGGTATATTGTTGAACTTGGAACTTGTAGTCTGCACCAACGATCTGGTAACCTGAGTTCTGTTTTAGAATTTAATTATGCTACCACATCTCAATTTCAAGTTGCATGGAGAATTGAAAATCAAAGACTTTTATGAAAACCAAAGCCTTTTATCAGGATGAATCATCCTAGTGACTATAATAGTTTTCCCCTCCAGCGCTTTTTTTTTTTTTTTGCTTAATTCTGTGCTCTGCCACTTTTTAGGAGGAAAATTGGCAATTATGTCATGTCACATTGACACTCTTTACTTCCTGAGGTTGGGAAAATAAGTACCAGACCTAGTAGAGCACCATAATAATTGCCTGATATTAAGAAAGTTTTTCTCACAAAAATTAGAAAAAAAACCATTGAAACTTGTATAACTAGGGTCCCTTCTGGATATTACTTGTCATTAAGTGGAAACCAGCTTGACTATTTTGACTTAAGTGACTCTGTTTCAAATCAAATATGCCCTAAAGTTCTGTTCTGGTACTGTTTGTGGTGAAGGAACCATTGTTTTTCTTTCAGTTTATCATGGGCCAGTGTCTTTATAAATTACAAAATCATGTGCTTAGATTTTACAGCAATGTCAAATGACTACAAATGTTTTGAGATGCTTATTCTCACTTTTCTCACACATCAGGATTCACAAACCATATGGTATAGCATTATTGTAACATCTCTATATCAAAAAGTAATGAAGTTGTTTTGTATTGGTGAGATAACTTAAAGGCTTTTATTTTTTTTTTTTTTGGTGGTACTGGGGATTGAACCCAGGGGCATTCTACCTCTGAGCTACACCCCCCAGCCCTATTTTTTATTCTTTATTTTGAAACAGGTCTCACTAAGTTGCGGAGGGTCTCACTAAGTAGCTGAGGCTGGCTGCTAATCCAGATCCTCCGCTCTCAGCCTCCCAAGTACTGGGATTACAAGCGTGCGCCACCACACCTAGCTACTTAAAGGCTTTTTGATGAGGATGCACAGAGATATTGGGTTGGCTGTGAATAGTTTTTGACATGTATGCAACATGGTCACTAACATGCCAATAAACTGTTGCGTTTGAGACGGCCAGGTGATGCACAGTTGTTGGATAGTAGTATTGAAGCAAAGGGCAATTTGATCGACAGATTTGGCAAAGGGACACTGGCTCAGAAAATCTGGGTTCCAAGAATTTCTCTCTCATGACTATCTATCTTGGCCATTTCTAGCTGCTTTATAATTAGAGTATAACATATAGCTTTCACCCCCCCCCCAGTTCATGAAGAATGATTGATTCATTGGTTCATATTTAGGGTACATAGATTTGGCTTGGGGCTTTAGGGAATTTTTGAAAACTTACTTTAAATTGTTCAGGTTTGAGAACCTCAGTGTGAGGGAATATTGGGAAGAACTCGCATTTCGTATGAATGATGGATTTGGCCAAACAGAGTTTGTTGACAGTCGATGGTTCTTCAGATATGTAGTAGGTATACAGAAGGTGCCATCCTCATGTCCAGGGAATTTTTATTCATTCTGACCCAATAACATTTTATTTCTTGAGTTCTTTTCCAGGTGTTGCATAGTTGCTGAAATCCTTGTGGGTATACAATATTTTTATGCTAAACAAAGCAACAACAGCAAAAAAGCTTTGTTTTACCCTAACACAATGATTTTGAACATAATCTTCAAATATATTATACCCAGTCACTACTTGGTAGTTCATTTATTGGCTGGTACTGTGGCTTGCTTACCTGTTCCCAAGCTGTTGGGCATTTGGGCCAGTCTATAAGCATAGGCTCTTTAATAATGTAGGGGTGCCTGGATGAAAGAAGTTCTGTGCTTTATGTACTTATCTGATTCTGCTATCTTTTGCAAAGATGCCTGACTTCTCTGGGTCATTCTGAATTTCATTAAGCCCTTGTGGTATAGACCTCACCTCTGAGGGTTTTATTGTTATTTTTTGTCTCTTAATCCTTTTTATTACAGCATTTGCCCAATGTCTTATTTATAGGATGGCTTATATATGTAAAAGATAATATATTGTCCCAGTGTCCTATTTATAGGCTAATCTATATTTTCATTCTTAGTGATAATAAAGGATAAATGAGTTCTACATATTATTTCCAGCCCATTTTAATGCACCTGTGCCAATTTCATTGAAATAGTCACAGTATTGAAAACTTGGGCCTTAATGGGCTAATGACACCTCTCGTTCTCCTAGACTATAAAACTCAAGAAAATCCTTAGGTCCAGTCTCTCCCTGTAACCTGAGGCCAAGTCTGTCAGTTTTGTCTCCTTAATATACCCTGACTGTACATCTCTTCACCTGCATCATCTCAGCCCGGGCTAGACCTTTGCAGTGGCCTTTTCCCTGTTCCCCTCTGCCTCCAGGACTTCCACCCATTAATCCATCCCAGCAGAACTTGCAGCAGAGCCTTCAGAAATGCCCCTGTGGCTCTGCGCTGCTGTGAGGGCCCCCTTGACCTGCCTGACATAGGAGACTCTGGGTTGCTCTCTTCTCTCTTTATCAGCACCTCTCTTTGACAGTACCTTCCTCCCCCAACACAATTTCCACCTTGACTTTCCCTGTAACTGCCCAGATTACTTTTATAGTTTTATTGATGTATACTTGAAATACAATATATTGCACCAGTTTCAAATGTAAAGTTTTACCATATGTATGCATTTTACCATATGTATACATTTTACCTTATGTATGCACCTCTCCAACCACTACCACAATCTAACATGAATAACGTTCTCATCGCCTTCCAAAGTTCCTGCCCCGTTAGAGTCCCTTCCACCTGCCTTTTCCCACCTGCTGCCCTCCCTCCGACCCCACACACACCCCATCCTTTTGCTTAGTGATTTAAAAAGAAAAGTAAATGTATTTATATGCTTTGGGAATGCAGGGTAGGGGATACTGGGGATTGAACCCAGGGGCATTCTACCTCTGAGCTATACTCCCAACCCTTTTTTATTTTATTTTGAGACAGGGTCTCGCCAAGTTGCTGAGAGTCTCACTAAGCTGTTGAGGCTGGCCTCGAACCTGCGATCCTTCTGTCTTAGCCTCCCAACTATTGGGATTACAGGCGTGTGCCACCACTCCCAGGAGGAATTATTTTTATATGGGGGGAAAAATAATAAAAACCCTTTCCAACTTATAATCTTTAAAAGCATTTAAAATAAGAAAATCTAATCTCTAAGTTTACCAGGATACATTGATTGTGTCATTGCTCCCACTGAAGGAATAAGTTCTGTGGAGGACAGAAAATGAGACAACGTATTTGGCTTCAGGGTTTTTTTTTTCTTGTAGTGGGAGGCACAAGACAATCTCACATGATTAGCAACCAGTGATCAATAGTAAATATCAGGGCTGTAAATTGAGTGATAAATAGTGACGGATGTGATGGGGTAGGAGTGGGCCATTGTAGTTTGGACACAAAGCTCCACTGTATCTGGATATGTGGTTTTGATTTTATCTGCCTCTAGGCATGTATTAAATCACATTCTAACAGACTTCTTTTTACCAGAAAGATTATGAGTTTCAGAGTTAGAATTCCATTGGAACTCCATGTCTGTCCCCTTTTAACTGTGCAGCTCTTGCAAACAGTTTTCTGACCTCAGTCTCTTCATTCATAAAAGTATAAATATGATATATTTATACTTATATCATAATGATGTCACAAGAATTAAAAATAATATACACAAAACGTCTGTATTTTCAGTGGCAATATTAAAAAATAATACTTTGCTTGCTGTGAGCCCTTACTGTTCTGTGCAATATACATTTATCTCATTTAATTCTTAAAATAACTTGAGACTATCATTTCTCTAAAAAGAACAAGTTTAATCACATGCTGTATTGAAGAAACTATTGCCATCTGCAGCTGGTAGGCACAGTCTTCTTACATGTAGAATCCTGTTTATAATATTTGACTTAAAATGTTCACAGATAAAACTGTGGGCACAGAGTAAGTATTCAGCGAAAGTTAATTCCCCTCCCACTCCTCAAATGTTCATCTCAGCAAGCGTAGGTGGTTACTAGGTAAGATAATTCTTTTGTTTTGCAGCTTTAGAGCTATCATAAATTTTGGCTTTCCCAGTGATTTTTAGGGACTTCAGAATTGCTTGTCGAAGAACATCTGCCCAGGCCTACTGCCAGGCAGTGTTTAAGAAAGCAGCATGTTTGTGCGCAGCAAACTTGGGGATTAAATGCAGAAGGTTTTGAACTTAAAATGGAGGCAGAAAAAAGCATCTTATATCTAAACATCATCAAGGCACCGCAGCAGCTGTATTTTAAAATTATAGTTAATACTGCTTCATAAACTGCTACCTAAGTACTAAAGTTACTGCAAATTTCCATCTAGCCATTTTCTACTAATCAGCTCTAAGCCTTTAAGTATTTTACATCACATGTAACAGAATTATCAACAAATATTGTTAAGTATTATAGTGTGAACTGGTCCCCAAACGGAATTGAAGTTAATTGCAATAATTCTTTGTGATTACAAAGTACACAGCTCCACCCCGTAATTTGAAAATCTGGAGTAGCTTAAGTACTAGCATTAAACTCGACACCAAAGGCACTATTATTAAAGAAAAGAATTCAAATAGCTCATGAAATACTTTTCTCAAGAGGTGCTTTTTGATATTTCAATTTCTTGCTTTTAAATCTATGATTGTGAAATCAGGCCAGCAATAACATTGCGCACATTCATTGCTAGAGAAATGCAGGTGTTAAGCAGGATGGTCCCTAGCTGAAGATGCATTGCAGACGGCAAGCTCTGTTTTCATCCCATGCAGCCCACTGTGGCATTCGGTGCAGGATGCTTGGTGTCCCTGTGGAAAAACTGAAGGTCTTCCACTGTGGTCATGGAACAGTTGAACTAACAGTGTGTCCTGCTCCCTGGCCAACCAGCAGCACCCAATTCCTAACAGAAGACTGGGCAATCAAGTGCTATAGGAAAAGGTTGCACAGAATTTATGGGGAAAAAGAATGTGAACCTTACATATATACAAGTTTCTTTTTTTTTCTTTCTTATTTTTTTTTTGTTGTTGCTGGGAATTGAACCTAGGCTAGGCAAGCCCTGTATCACTGAGCTACACTACCAGCCTAGAAGTTGTTTTGTCTTCGTCGTCTTTGTAGTCATTGTCATTGTCTTCTTTTTTTTTTTTTCTTTTGGTACTTGGGATTGTACCCAGGGGCATCCTACCTGTGAGCTATACCCCCAGCTGTTTTTAATTTTTATTGGAAACAAGGAACAGGGTCTCACTAAGTTGCCCCAAACCTGCGATCCTCCTGTCTCAACCTCACAAGTACTGGGATTACAGGAATGCACCACTGTGCCCAGTTCAAGTTTCTTTTAATATAAATAGGGGAAATTATTTTCATTTTAAGGAGTAATTTAAATTTTTGGCTCTCAGGTTAGTGGTAAGAGGAGATAACCCCAAAGTCAGAAAAGTCTTGAATGGTTCATTCCTTCATTTATCTGTCAGATATTTATTGACAGGTATATGTCTGGCCATGTTCTAAGGATTAAGAATATTCTAGTCAGCTAAACATCAGTTGTTCCTCCTTCATGGACCCGTACAGTGTCATGACAGAAATGGACTATGCATAAGAAATTAGTAAACTTGTATTTAGACTGTTATAACTGCTAAGAATAAAGGAAAGCAGGGAAGAGAGATAAGAACTATTAAGGTTGAGATATTAATCTCCCTAGGAAAGTCTATATTATCAAGGTGACATTTAGGAAAAGACCTGAAGGAGCTGACAGTGTAAGCCATACAGACATCTGAAGGAAAAGTAGTTCAGGCTGGGAGAGCAGGGAGAGTAAGTGTCCTGGGGTAGGAATGCATTCACTGTATTCAAGGACCATCAGGGAGCGGGGGCGGCAGGAGCAGAGTGTAGAGGTGTAGAAGGCAGTAGAATGGGAGGAGAAAGAGTGAGAGGCCAGATCATGTTCAGTCTAATGGAGAACAGCCCATGTGGTTCTGGACTGGGTTGAGGTGGGAAGCCACTGAGAGATTTTAAGCAAAGGAGTGAAGTAACCGGGCTAAATTTTTAGCAGGATATTTTCTGACAATTTTGAGAGTAGAGAACAAGAGTAAAGTAAGGAACCATTTTTTTTTTATAACCAGGACTACTGCTTCTCATTCTCCCACCTCTGTGGAGTACAAGTAGAGTTGGCCCTTGCTATCTGTGGGGGATTGGTTTCAGGATCCACTGTGGAGAGCGAGTTCTGTGGATGCCCAGGGCCCTGATAGAAAATGGCCTAGTATTGGCATGTAAGCTACCCACACCCTCCTGTATACTTTAAATCATCTTTAGATTACTTATAATACAATGGTGATGTGATGTAAATAGTGGTTATATTATATTGCTTAGGGAATAATGACAAGAAAAAAGTTGTATGTGTCAGGACAGGCAAAGGGTTATTTCCCCCAAATATTTTCAATCTGTAGTTGGTTGAGTCTGTGGATCCAAAACCTGCAGATATGGACGGCCAACTGTATACCACCGTTCTGGATGGAACATTGAAGTTCAGATCTGATCTAACTCAGGAGCTTGTAGAGTCAGTGTGAGAGTTGCAAATCAAGCCAGGTTGCATGATCCCCCGTCTCCACGCCCTCCCCCGCTTCCTTTCCTGCTGCCCCTTTCAGCAGTAAATGTCCCAAGCTAGCGTGGCCTGGGAACACTTGGTTGTGTGTCAGTGTGCACACTCAGATAAAAATCATCCATTAAAACCTGAAATGTTTTTGTTTCCTTACACCAGGACCACTGGGTTTCACGTGGATTAAACATTATTGTACATATGATAAAGGAAGTAAAACATTCACAATGAGCGTCTCAGAAATGAAATCCAGTGGGAAAATGGTGAGTCAGATTTGTTTCTGTTATTTTCTTTTAACAACTAAGCTTGTTATTAAAGGAATGGAAGTAAGACAAAATCGTACACATGCTTCTTTTCAAATAGCAAGTGTATGTTTTTAAAAATTGAAGACCGAAAAGTTGTTCTCTCATTTAGTGACCTCAGTGACTTAAAAGAGTGTGGCCAGGGTTTTCCTTCAACTCGGTCTTGAGATGTCTGTAAGCTGTGGAGTGGCACGTGGGGATCCTGTGGTAGGTTAGGGATATGTCATTTCACATCCCCACAGTGGGGCTACTGGTCTGTGCCCAGGAAGGGACCATCAGCAGCCTGCAGGCCCGCGGTTTCTGCATCTTCCCTCCAGTGGCCTCTGGGTGAGGCTGCCCTTGCACGTCCTTGCCTCTGCTGCACTGTGTACCTTTTACCAAAATGCTGGCTGATGAGTTTTGCAGAAGAAACCAATTGATGCTCACTTACCCCAAAAGCAAATTGGTCCCAGGATGTCCTGCATGGCTAGTCAGCAGTAGAGGACACAGGATACTTTATTTGAGGAAATGCTGCAGAGGACCTTATTGCATACACTCTGTAACATTTTAGTGAGTTAAGATAGGAATATGGCAAATGATTGAACACGTGAATGAGATTTTAGGCCACAGTCTAAGAACCCTGGGGCTGGGAGTTATCTTAAAGATAATTTAGTCCAACCTTATTTTTAACAGATCAGGAAATAAAGTTTCTAGAAAGCAAGTGACTCACCCAGCTAATTTCTGGTTATAGATCATGGCAGAGGTAAATATTGATCTAAGTTGGACTCATATTCAAATGCGTCAGCTGAAACTTATTGTGCTTGGGCAGTCACCAGAGTGTAATAATTCACACTGAAAGACATAAAGTAAAGGAGAACGTACCAGAGAAAAAGAAACCTTAGATTGCCACCATCGTGAGAAGTTATTACGTGCCATTATCACAGCTAGTTTCTATTCTATAGAGTTGTGACTGCCAGAAGTTCAGCTTATGTGACAGGGAGTTAATAATGTAAAGAGACCAAGCCAAAGTTCTCGTCAATAAATCTGTGAGATTTGTAACCAAAGACAGAATTAACTTACCCGCTGGGGTAAAATTTCCCCCAGGAATATACTGGCATGTCAGAGACACAAGGGGATACCTATGAATTGGGCAAAGGTTTGGTACCTTCCAAAAATTTTTGTTTTGGTGGCAGAGTAGAATTTGGAAAGCAATCACATGGTACATATGCTGGCTTGGCAAGTTATATGAATTCTATTTCTGTGTTAGCTTTTTTGTGAGTGTGAGCTAGCTCTCATTTAATACGATAGGGCTCTAATACAAAGACGCATTCAAACATGAATCTAATCTAGCAATGTAGGGATTTTGATTAAAAGCAATAGTGTCATATCCTATCATTCTATGTATATTATGTGATGTTACAGTAGCTATATAATTTCATACCTTTTTGAAATCTGAAGTCCTAAGGACATTGTACAGTATAAATTAACATTATAAGTAAATGTGTTGAAAGGTACTAGACAGGTATGTCACAAAATTCTTTGACATAAAACATGTATGTGCAATTAATTATAAATGGTTTGATATATTATAATTGGGCAGCTAACATTAGGGAGAGGAAAAAAAGGACAGTGTGGTTAGGACCTTCTACATAACTTTCACTCTCAAGTTAACATCTTAATTTGGCTATTTCAGATCATGTATTTAATATACGTCAGTTCACCTTTGTCATTCTAACAAAGTGGTGCCTTCTCATTTCAGAATGGACTTGTTACTAGCTCACCAGAAATGTTTAAATTAAAATCTTGTATCCGACGCAAGACAGATTCAATTGACAAACGATTCTGCTTTGACATAGAAGTAGTTGAAAGGTTTGAGCTTTTCTTTTTACTTTATATTTTTAAGTAAGCTAAGCTATTTCTATTTCTTTCTATGTGTAGATATAAACATGAAACAGCATATAAATGTTCAGTCTTTTTAAAAGCAGTGTACATGTTTGTTTCATTCTTTCACATATTTATCACAGAAATATTTATTGTATGGTATTTGAAAAAGAAAACAAATCAGACACAGAATGCTAGCCAAGAATAACAGGAAAGAAGAATCCGGGAACTGAACATAAAGGGACTCTATTAGGGGAAAGTATGTGTAGTACATTTGAGTCCCCATCATAATGAAGGAACTTGACAACATGGCTTATGGCTCCAGGGCCAACCTTTTTGTGGGCTTATAAAGCCTGGTGGCCTTGCTTCCAAGGACGCAGGAGGGAATACTATAAACTTCCTTTAGCCAGTCAAGTTCCATGCCTCTAGGAAGTCTGCTGTGTGCAAAGCACTGGCACAGGCATTCTTAGCCACAGGATATTGGGAGAGTGATAAATGCCATGCATCTGAATTTATAATCCAGTAGAACTCTTTATCTCTACTCGTTATTCTACCATTAAAAGTAGAATAGAAAGAAACTGGGGGTAATGCTTCTTGCTCTCTCATATGTGATCCTGTTTTCTTTTCCTGCACTACCGTACTGTTCTGAATATTCTAGCTTATTGTATATGTGCATTTATGAGCACTGTGTATACTATGGCAGTTATATATACGTGCATACCATAGCTTATAACCAGTAGGGCAGGGAGCCCATTATTCTTAGATTTCTTTAAGATGCGTTAGCTATTTTGGGCTTGCATTCTTAAAATTTTGGAGATCTACTTACAAGGTTCCTCTCCTTAGTTAAAAAAAGGGAAAACTTTAGGAGTTTGACTGGTGTTTCATTAACGTTACCAATTAATTGATATAGAATTGACTTCTTGAAGATATTTCACATGTATCTTTTAGATATATACGTGGGGTACATTCATTCTTTTTATTACAATTTTGAATAGGATTCTTTTTATGAGTAGAAATGTTTTTTTTTTCTAAATTGTTGAGACTGCTGGATAGAAAGCCTATTTACAGTGTATAAAAGTTTCTTTTGTATATCAATCTCATGTCCAGCTTACTTGCTGAACTTCTTACTAGCTTTCCTAGTCTTATGGTAGAGACTTTTGGCCTTTTTATGTAGAAAAATCTTAAGGCATAGTATTTGTCTTGTTTTAGTTTAGCATATTCTAATTATATTACCTCAAGGGACATTGTTAACTCTGGGCTTTAGTCATCTCATCTGTAAAATAAAGAAAATACCTACCCCATTCCAAAGGTTGTCATAAGGATTATATGAGATAATAAAGAAAACGTACTTGTCAACATAATGCCTGAACATAAAAAATGTAAACAGCCAATAAATATTGATTGGTGTTATTAATTGTATTATTGGTATTGTCATGCTGGCTTAAACTCTCTAAATCAAGTTACCTTGATCTTTATATATACATTTTTCCTTTTTCTGTCATTCCAGTGGTCTATTTCCTTATTTACAGAAGAGATATAGGTGATTATTAGTTTAAGTTATTCCAGGATTTTAATTATGCAGTACTTACAATGAAAATTTCTTGTCATTGTTCCACTTCAAAAAGCCCTCTAATTTTCCATTTCATTGGGCTCATTCCTCTGTTGCTAAGATTTCATATCGTTTTCTTTTATTGTTACCCCTCCCTGTACTCTTTCTGTCTTTCTTGAAGTACATCCTTAAGTAACTATTTCAGAATGGCTACATGGGAGAGGATTGTTTTAAAATGAATTTTAATATTGTGGTCATGATAGAAATGGCTCAGTTTTAGATTCTTTATAATTATTAACTAGTTAATCATTCTCATACTGTGAAATATTTAGGTGGCTTTGAACTTTGGCAAATGTAGCTTTTTCATCCTTTTTGATCATTTTAGGGGAAGTAGTTTGAAAGTAGCTTCTTTAGTTCTACAGTACTTCATGATCTTACTACTTACAACACTTACTGCTTGTGATCATTAGAATTAAAAATATTGTTGCGTGCGCATGTACATCCTCAGAAATTTTTCGGAAAGATAGGTGTAGATTAAGCCTTTTATTTTTTTTTTAATTTTTTTTTTTTTTTTTTTTTGCGGTACCGGGGATTGAACACAGGGGCGTTCTACCTCCGCGCTACGCCCCCGGCCCTATTTTTTTATACTTTGTTTTGAAACCGGGTCTCACGAAGTTGCGAAGGGCCTCACTAAGTAGAGAGGGAGAGAGAGACAGGGGGAGAGAGAGAGAGAGAGGGAGAGAAGAAGAGAGGGAGAGAGGGAGACAGGGAGACAGGGAGAGAGAGGCGCGCGCATGTGCGCAAGCTAAGGCTGGCCACGAACCCAGATCCTCCAGTCTCCGCCTCCCAAAGTACTGGGATTACAAGCGTGCGCCACCATGCCCGGCTTAAGCCTTTTATTTTTTATTCCCACTTTTCTCTCTTTTTCTTCTCTTTTCCTTTATTTTTCTTCAAATTTTACCTTTATAGCTAACTAAGAATTTAAAAAGTAGTAAATATATAAAATAAATTTATATATAAAATGTTTTTTTTTTTTTGATAGGCATGGGATCATTACATTACAGGCCTTTTCCGAAGCTAATAGGAAACTTTGGCTTGAAGCCATGGATGGGAAGGAACCGGTAAGAATGTGACACATTTTATAATTTAGGCTTCATTGTTCTAAAAATTAAAAAGTACATCTGAATTTTTTCACATATCTATAATACAATTGAAAACAGTAAAATACCAAAACAGAGAGTGGGGATTATACTCTCTTTCTAATTGTTAT
This sequence comes from Glis glis, assembly GCA_004027185.1. Taxonomy (NCBI): domain Eukaryota; kingdom Metazoa; phylum Chordata; class Mammalia; order Rodentia; family Gliridae; genus Glis; species Glis glis. The sequence continues at coordinate 4,587 of PVJS01032484.1, read as the reverse complement.
TTTAGTCACTGGCATATAACTACAACTTTCTAATTTTGTTTTTCAGGTCAAATTTAAAACCCTAAAATTACCTTAAAATATTTATAATCACTAATTTAACTGCACCCATATCATTTTATTTAGTTAATAATTAGTACATGCCCAGTCTCTGCAAGGCCTGTACTACTAGGCATTATGATTGGAGTAATGAACAATATTCAGGGTACAATATTCAGGCCTGATCCTCAGGCCATTTGTATAAAATGTATAATTTGATAAAATTGTCTGTGACATGATGTAGTTCCTTGCCATGTATGTCCTCATTTTGACAGTGGTATGATAATTTACTTACAGATACTAGGGAGGTTTATGTAAAAAGGAGAATGAATCATTCATCATTTTATTTTCTTAATGAGCACTGTTATGTAGAGGGGTGAGCACACAGAGTAAACAGCGAGTGTTGTTGTGTTGCTTGAGAACCTTCCTTAGATGGCAGAAAACCTCTCACAGCCTTGAGCACAGTGCCCATATAACGACAGTGCACACACAGTGTGGCCTACAGACTTTGAGGCCCTCCCTCCAACTACACTACCAGTCGAGAGCAGAGATTACAATCTAAATTTAGAAAATCGTCTAGGAATCATTTTCAGTCTGTAGAATATAATAATAAAAAATTGGAGCTCTGCATTTATTCTTAATTGTTTTCTATTTCAATTTTATTTTGCACAAAAATGTCAATCAATAATAGATTAAAAAAAAAGAACTTGGATCTTCACCACAAATGGCTCTTCACCAAAATGGCCATAATATACAGCAAAATGAGGGAACAGTTTGTTACCTCAGCAGTGTACAAATTACAATTGTGCACTTTGAAAACAAAACACAAAGCAGACAATTTGAGGAAGGAACAATCAGGTGAAATCTATCATGAGAAGAATAGTATACCTAAAGAAGGTATACCTAATATACCCAAAGAAGGTATATCTAATATAATATACCTAAGGAAGGTATATTATGCATCATGGGGAAGAGAATACGATGCATTAATTAGATGGAGAGGGATAAAACTGCCAAGGGCAGGACTGCTAGGGATGGAAAGGAGTGTGAGAGGAGTGGGGCCTCACCGTGAGACATGGGCCAGTTGACAAGGTAGACAGATGGTGCTGTGAATGCAGCAGTTGCAGGGCCTGGGAGTCAAGGCACTCCCTTTGTGTCTTAGTGTACAAACATCACCTTGCCAATCTTCTGTGCTGGATCATTAACTGCAAGTGACTTATTGACATCCTTTGTTTTTTAGATTTACACCCTGCCTGCCATTATTAGCAAGAAAGAAGAAAGTAAGTCATTTTTCTTTCCCTCAAAAACTTTCATTTGTATGAACAGTTCCTAGCTCTTGACTTAGCTAAGAGATTATAAAGTAGCAGAGACCTTATCTATTTGAGTTTGAAGAACAGTTTCTGCTCTCCACCAGAAATAATTCTTCTACTTTCTGGCTTACCCCCAAGTAATCCAAAAATAAAACCAATGTTACATTTCCTGGCAGATAGATGAGAAAACAATGGAAGGATCATCCTGAATTCTAGACTCGACTTCTGCTGATAATGTACACCTTCGGCTTAGTCCATTCTCCCAAGTAAAACCTGAAGGGAAACGCTAATTCTTTATGGAAAAATTGTCCATAACCACTTTGCAGGTGATAGAAGAAAAGTAGTGTTGGCATCTTCCCTTCGGCCTTGGGATCAGGGGTGCTTCTTTTTAACATTGATCAGTAAGAGGGGAGGTTGTACCTGAGGTGTGAGAAGAGGCTTGCTCTAAGGAATCCGTAGCGAGGCAGGATCTCCATGGAATGGCAAAGAATAGGCTGGATACCTCTCATTCAAATAGCCAGTGTCTAAAAACCCCAAACACAACAGCCCTGTGGAGTCAAGGAAGGCCTTTCTAATAGGTGCTCAAGTCATTTAAATAATTATTTAAACCGGGCGTGGTGGCTCAAATTTGTAATCCCAGTACTTGGGAGGCTGAGACAGGAGGATCGCAGGTGCAGGTTCGTGGCCAGTCTCAGCTACTTAGTGAGGCCCTCTGCAACTTAGTGAGACCCTGTTTCAAAATAAAGAATAAAAAATAGGGCTGGGGGTGCAGCTCGGAGGTAGAATGCCCCTGGGTTCAATCCTCAGTACTGCAAAAAAAATAATAATTATTATTATTTAAATTTTATTACAGTTATTTTTATCACAAAGGTTATTATTTGATATTAACTCTGGGGAAACAGTACTAAGATACCATTGAGCTGATAGTACAACAAATTTGAAATCTTGAATCAAAGAAGTTCCCCATGAGAAAACCAGAAGCTATAACCCTATTACAGTTCCAACATTAACTTTTATTTCTTTAGCTTTGTTTTACTTATTTACTTGTGCTGTCCTGATAGACAGATCCCTGATATCTCAAATCCCTGATAGAGATTTGAGATAGTTGATATTCAGGTTTGTTTGCTTGTTTGTGTTTTGATACAGGGGATTGAACCCAGAGGCAGCTTTGTTTGGTTTTTTAATAGCAGTAGAGGCTTCTTTATCTTATTTTCTCTTCCCCAATTTTCTCAGAAATATAAGACTAACGACAGGACTACTTTTTGTTGATTTTAGTAGATAGTATATGTGGCAAAGCATGTCTTCATGGTATTATTCCTGAATCATTAGTATCAAATCATCTTTATAAACACAGTTATGTGTTTTTCATCGTGTCCTGAGCCCTCTTGAATTATCTGCCACCTTTTATTCTTGATTAATTTAGGTCATTTTCGTATGTGCTTTTAATAATTTGTCTCAGTTCAAAATTCCAGGGATTGTGAAGCTCTCAAACCTCTTAAGTCTTGAATAAGCTGTGTGAGCTCCTCATATTTAGGGTTTAGAGCACTTTATATCTTCTCTTCACCCCTCTACCACTTGTTTTTTTTGGTACTGGGGATTGAGCCCAGAGGCATTCTATCTGTGAGCGACACCCCAGCCCTTTTTTTCAAATTTTGAAACAGGGTCTGAGTTGCTAAGAGTCTCCCTAATTGTTGAGGAGGCTGGCCTCAAACCTGTGATTCTCCTGTCTCAGCCTCCCAAGTACTGGAATTTTAGGCATGCGCCCCCACGCCCAGCCTCTCTACCTTTCTGTATATCACCTTGTGTTTGAGATCTCATGTCCCTTTTTGATACCTGACTCCTCTCAAAAGTGTCATTATGTCTCAAAAGAAAAAGGGCTGGGGATATAGCTCAGTGGTAAAGCATCCCTGGGTTCAATCTCCAGTATCCCCATAAATAAATAAATAGTAAACAAATGAATAAGATTAGAACTAGATGAGTTATCAAGCCATGCCATTAGAGATATTTTGTTTAAAAATAGTTCACCAACCGTTCTTCACAATTGTGTTGTTAGAAGTCATTTTTCAAGGAAACATTCTCTTTCTTCACATACCTCTCCCACATTTTGGGACTGATCTCCAGCAAGGGTAAAGGCACTTAATATTCCTTCTAGGTTTTTTTTACCTCTGGCATTCTCTGTCATTGCCAAAAGCCCTGTCCCCATGCATACATGAATTTTGTATGATAGCTTTTTAGAACCCCTAGAAGAACCATTAGATCTGTTCAAAGTGACAGTTTGTAAAAGAAAAGGCACCTAAATCTTATTCTCTCATGCAGTCAATTCAACAATATTCTGTTATGCACCTACTTGATTCCAGATACACGATTAAGGAAGTCCTTTTTCATTCATGTATCCATTAATAAAAGTCACTGTTTAGTTGTGTAATGGCTGAGTCACCCAATGTTCAGTCCACACACAAAATTGAAGGAATTGGAGCCGAAGACAATTTCAACGTTTGAGAACAGCTCTAAATTTCTACACTGTTTCAGTCCTCCCATGTCCGTCTAGGGGATATATTCTCCCCAGCAATTAAAAAATAAATTAAGCTACTGCTTCTTATTCTAGGCAATTTCCATTTGCCAAGAATGGTCTTGAGCTTCATACTGCTGTTCAGATAGTTTAGTTCTGGAAGTTCTCAAATGTCCTAGGTAACACCATCCTCACCTCATCCTCCCTTGACCTTCGGTCAAATATAGTTTTGTTTCCCCTGAAGAGGGTCATAGCTCAAGTGCTCCTCATAGGCAGAGCAAGGTAAAAGAGCAATTTGGGCCCCTGCTGTAGAGCATTAATTATTCATCCTCTAAGGGGAAAAAAAAAAAAGGGTCCAGTGGGTACCATGAAAACCAATAAATATACTCATTTCTTTTAAGCCACATACAGCATGCTATTAGATGACTGTGTTTTTTAATCTGAAAAAGCAGGTTAGAAAACTGAATTATAAGGCCGGGCGTGGTGGCGCACGCTTGTAATCCCAGTACTTTGGGAGGCGGAGACCGGAGGATCTGGGTTCGAGGCCAGCCTCGGCTCTCACTCTCTCTCCCTGTCTGTCTGTCTGTCTCTCTCTCTCTCCTTAGTGAGGCCCTTCACAACTTCTTGAAACCCGGTCTCAAAATAAAGCATAAAAAAAATAGGGCCGGGGGCGTAGCGCGGAGGTAGAATGCCCCTGCGTTCAATCCCCGGTACCGCAAAAAAAAAAAAAAA